>BHFT01053377.1:0-83363 GCA_004320025.1 Laticauda laticaudata | reverse complement strand
ACCCCCTCACTGACAGACAAGTCCACAACCGCATTAGATTCATAAAGCAAGGCTGTCGCCTGGTAGCTGATACACCAAGGAATTTCATGACCTGGCTGCCGAGTCTACTGGCCAGAAGATATTCCTAGTCTGTTTGTTCAAAAGTGGACTCAATGATGATCTGTACACTGCCAGCCTGGCATGTGGGGCCCCAAACCTTCTGCATTAATGGTACCTGATGGCAAAGGAGATGGAGATAGACATGACCCATAACCAGGACCACAGTTGCAGTTTGGAAAAAGATCCCCACCCAGGGAAAGCGGGAATTTCAACCCCAAACCACCACGACTCCAAGACCATCTGTCTGCTTTAAGTGTGGGAAAGAGAGGCACCGCACAGCAGAATCCCGGTCGAAAACCCTTGCCAGGAAGCCAGACCACCTATCAGGGGGAAACCGGAAAGTCCAACCCTCAAGAAAAGAAATTGGCCTAAAAAGCCGAGAAACTGAGTGGTTCCAGTTCCCCCCCAACCCAGAGGAAGAATCCCCAATACCCTGAGGAGACCTGACCAGTCTGAAAGCGATCCAGAAGACGACTCTCTGGTAATTGATCCAATTGAACCAATCACTCACCCCTAAGACTATTTATTCCCAACCGATGGAAGGGGGAGGAAGTCATAGCGTTACGTGATTTGGGATGCACTTGGTGCCTACTCAACCCCACCCAGCAGAGAAATTTGGAATCCAACTAAGGAAAATGGAAAAATTCCATCGCTTTCTATCATTTAGATGGAACTACAGTGGGGGGGGAGCCAGCCAGTTTTGCCACAGGACCAATGAAAGTAAGACTAGGGAACCATGGAGATGCTCACATTCATTGTAGCCCCAGGAATGGAAGGGCCACTACCAAGACTCACATGGCTATGGAAATGGAATCCAAAAATAAACTGGAGAGAGGAACTATACATTTTCAGAAACATGTAGCATTTGCAAACAGCAAACAGCATTTGCAAACAGAGGAAAGGAAAAGAAACAGAGAACCAGCCATGGCCGGTCAGCCAGCTGAACCCATTAACATCCCAAAGAGTACCAGGATTTAGCCCAAGCATTTAGTGAGGAGGCTTCTGATGAATTCCCATCCCATCACGGCACAGACTGGGCCACTGAAATCCTATCAGGGGCGAAACTTTCAAACAAAAATGTACTGTAGGTCAGAGAACTGAAAGAACTCAGAGCATTTATGAATTAAAAATCTTAAAAGGGGTTTCATCAAACCTACCCGACCCAAAAATAGCAGCCCCAATATTATTACGTTAAAAGAAAGATGGCTCTTTGTGTCTATATGTGGATTACAAAAATCTAAACACCATCAGTGTAGAGAATATGTACTCACTTCCCCTCATGAAGGACATGTTAGCCCACCTCTCTAAAGGAATCTTTTTTTCAAAGTTAGATCAATGAGAGGCATACTATTGCATCAGAATAAGGGAAGGGGATGAGTGGAAGACGGCTTTTAACACCCCACTTGGATGCTACCAATTTAAAGTGCTCCCTTTGGGACGACAAGGAGCACCTGCTTTGTTCATGCAATTAATTAATGAGACTCTCCATTATTTTTTTGTACAAAGGGGTTCTTGTTCATCTCAATGATACTTTAATCTACACTGAAACAAAGAACACATTAAGTTACTCGAGCAGTTCTCACAAAACTCCTAAATGCTAAACTATATGCAAAACTCTCTTAATGTGAATTCCATCAAGAAAAAAAATGGCTACCTGGGATACAGAATATCCCACGAGAGAATAGAGATGGATCCACAAAAAGTAAAAGCTGTCATCAATTGGGAACTGCCCTATACTCGCAAACAACTGCAGAGCTTCCTGGGTTTTGCAAACTTTTACCACCAGTTCATTCCAGCTTTTGTGAATATCGCCCTCTCCACCACAAACTTGTTAAAAACAAAAAGGGGGAGGAACCCAAACCAAGGCAACCCTTACATGGACGATGGAATGTCAAGCGGCTCTTAAAAAACTTAAACAACTGTTCTTAGCAGAATCAATCCTGAAACATCCAGACCCTGAACAACAATTTTCATCCAAGCAGATGCTAGCGATGTAGCAGTTGGAGTAGTTCTACTCCAAAAGAATGGATGTGGGCAGTGACAACCATGTGCTTATACTTTCAAGAAACTGATTGAACCGAGCAAAGATGGAAAGAGGCATATGCTGTGCAATAGATACTCTCACATGGAGACAGTTCCTCCTCACAAGGAGACAGATGGGTACTCCTCACATGGAGACAGGGAATCAAATCCCCTTTGAAGTGTGGACTGATCATAAAAAAATTCCACAGAAACTCTCAGAAAAACAAGTAAGGTGAGCTCAATACTTTACTTGGTTTAATTTCACTCTCAAAATATCTCGGGGGGGGGGATTTCTTGGTAGATGCTCTGTCCAGGAAACCACAATACAACAGCAAAAAGATTGAAGTTATAAAATCCATGATCCAACCAACCCAACTTGCAGCCAGATTAATCACCCGGGCACAAGAGAAGAAAGAATCACTGACTGACAATGCAATGACTTCAATATTTAAGGAGCACTACTTAAGGACAACTGACTCCAGGCTAACAAAAACACTTGCTTCCTCAAAGATGGCCTAGCCTGGGTAGAAACAAACTTTACGTTCTGCCAGCCAGGGGATGGACCTCATGAAACATTGCCACAATTTAAAATAGCGGACACTTGCACCCCGCACCTCATCAAAAGACAATTTGGTGGCCATCTCTCAAAAAGGACATTGAAAACTATGTTGCCAGTTGCCCATCTGCATCTGTTGCAAAAGGAAGACAAGCGAAAAGACAGCCTCCAAAGTGCTGAAGCCGGGACAGCTCCGAAAAGAAAGTGCTTTGAGCGAGCGTGTGTCGAGTGGGTGAGAAAATCCTTTTTGAATTGCAAATAGACTGTTTGAAAGGACACCTTGAACAAAGAAGAAATCTGTGACTTTATTTTTGTTTGACTGGAACTGGTTGAGGCGCGTTTATTCAGAGATGTCAAATTGAGGTTTGAGACTTGAAAAAGAATTACAGAAAATGCCACAGAAAAAAGATATTAAATTGAAACTGGATGTAATTAAGCATAAAATGGAATTAATAGGGAAAGAAGAACTGGCACAGAAAATCAGAAACTTTAAACAGAATTATTTTGAAGATGCAAAATAAACCAGGTAGATGGCTAGCATATAAATTGAGAAAGGAGAAGGAATCAAAGAAAATATTGAAATTAATAGATGATCAAGGCCAAGTTTTATTGTGGTAATAAGGAGAAAAAGAAAATATTCAAGATTTTTATGGGCAATTATATAAAAAGAGAATATTGATGAGGATAAAATTAAACAGTATTTACAGAATGTTAACTTACCAAAGATACCTAAAGAGACTGAAGAAATGTTAGAAGTAATATAACAATGAAGGAATTAAATGAAGCATTAAGACAAAAATAATGGGAAAGCACCAGGTCCAGATGGGCTTCCGGCAGAATTCTATAAAAAATTTCAAGAATCATTGAGCATTCCACTCTTAGAAGTTATGAATGAAGTTATGTTTAAAGAAGATGATACCCAAAACATGGACAGAGGCTTATATTACACTTATTCCAAAAGAAGAGGCTGACCCGCTGCAAGTTAAGAATTATAGACTATTTCTTTATGAATGCAGATTAAAAATCTTTGCTTCAATACTAGCAGAAAGACTGAAAAAATATAAATAATTTTATTCACTCAGATCAAAATGGATTTCCTGCCAAAGAGACAAATTAGAGACAATATGAGAGTAATTTTGGACACCTTGGAATACTATGAGGCTCATCCTGAGAAGCAAATGGCTTTGATATTTCTAGATGCTCAAAAAGCTTTTGACAATGTGAATGGAAATTTATGCTGGTTACTGTTGGAAACAGATGGGTTTGCCAGAAAATTTATTCAAGCAATAGAAGCCATATATAACAAACAGACAGCAAATGTAATGATGGATGGAGAATTTACAGATCTTATTAATATAAGAAAAGGCACAAGACAAGGGTTGTCCTCTATCTCCTTTGTTATTCGTATTGACTTTGGAAGTGTTAAATAGAAATATTAGGGATGATAAAAGTATAAAAGGAATGAAAATTAAAAAAAAGAAATTTAAACTACAAGCTTTTGCTGACGACTTAGCTTTTTATTCTGGAAGACCCGTTAGAAACGGCTCCAAAGTTATTGGAAAAGATAGAGACATACGGTGAGATGGCTGGCTTGAAGATAAACAAAGATAAAACAAAGATCTTAACAAAAAATATGTTATTTGAAACAAAGAGAAGAATTGACAGATCTTTTGAAATTCAAGTTACAAATAAGGTTAAGTATCTGGGGATATATTTGACGGCAAGATGTAGCACATTAAAAGAAAATAATTATACTAAACTCAAACAAAGATAATTATAGATTTGAAGAAATGGGAAAACTTGCAATTGTCATTAATAGGGAGAATTTCAACAATTAAGATGAATATTTTACCTTAGAATTTTATTCTCTTTCAAACAATACCAATTAGACTTGGAAAAGATTATTTTTGAAGATTTAAATAAATCATGTTAAGTTTATATGGCAAGGTAAAAGAGCGAGAATAAAGTTAAAGCTTTTACAAGATGCTAGATTAAAGGAGGTTTTGGCTTGCCTAATTGGGAATTGTATTATCAGCTGCAAGTTTGATGTGGGTCAAAGAATGGATAACATTAAGAAACATAGATTGTTACATTAGAAGCCATGATTTACTGTTGGGCTGCTTTGAAGTGGTGGCATAAGGCCATCGTGAATTGATTGAGGTTCCTTAGTTCTGGGGTGTTGACGTTGTGGAGGGTCACCATCCACCAGCTGCTGCCTTTTCTAGGGCCAGAGTGATGACTTGCACTCAGGCCCTCTGGGTCGGAAAATTCCACCTGTATTCTTGCATGTAGGTGAGAACTTGTGCCAGGAAAATTCCCAGTTTGTGGGGGTCCCCATCGAATTTTACCCCCAAGGGCGGGACCTTTCTCTGCAGTTGTATGTCTCTGGGTTGGCCAGGTTTAATCCTCTGCTCTGGAGTGGCAAAGATCGGGTACCTGGTATGGCTGTTGGTCCTCCAGCTTGTTCCATACCCAATCATTCTCTGCTAGATCAAGGGTGACGGCTCGGGTTCTCTCAATTTCTGGTTCACTCGCTCTCCCACATTGACGACCTGGTTCATCCCACAGTGAAGTCCTGCAGGACTTCCCACATGAGGCGATTTATGTACTGTTTCAGTCAGTCATCTGCCAGTGGTTTCTTGACCCATTCTTCCTGATCAGAGAGGGACTCCAGCTCCATTTTCCACCCGGTTTTATGGTTACCACGGGTGAGGGTTACTCCCCTGGTTCTTCCATCCAAGTTATCTCTCTTTCCTACGCCTAGACCACTGGGGCTTTGTGGAAATTTTGCCAGCAGCTTCACTGTCTTCTATGGGGTACACAAAGTCAGTGTCTGGCTGTGTAGTTGTCGAAGTTTCTCCCCAGCATTAGGCTTCCCCTTGCTCCTTGCTATATTCAGATATTTTTGCAGGGTCACCTTGGTAGAGTGAAGTTTTAAAAAAAAAATCCTCTCCAGGTTGACCTCTATTACTGATTCTGCTTCATGTAAGCATTGGACTTTTCCCCTTCAACCGAAAAAGAATCAACTTCTGAAAGCCAGGCCCTTCAAAAGGAATTCTTTATTCAAAGGAAGTAATCCCAGTACTAATCAAAGCAGAATCTAAAATGCTTCCAGGCATACAGTAATGGATGAAGGGAATTAGAACCCCTCCCCTTATTTAAATGTGGTTTTAGTCAGACAAAGAACCAACATGTTAATTGCCCCCTGCCCTTTTCTGGGAACATATCTTAGAAAAGTTTTGCAGGTCGCTGGAATTTTTATGGCCCCTTCTCCTCTTGTTATCTCTCCAAGAGGTGACAAGTTTCTAGACATCTGACTCCAATCCTCCAGTTGTATATCATGTGCAAGTTATATAGATTCAATATAAGATTTAATATATTTAGGTTACATCAGAAAGGATTACTTGTGCCAACTTCCCCCCCTTCTTCTATTGATACACGAATCTGACACAACCTATTAATTGAATAATTAGCAGTCAACATGGCTTCACCCCAATATGACCTGTTCAGACCAGAATCTTCTAGCAGTGAGTCCTTCATGGTTTGTATGACCCCTTTCCGTCTCTCAGCAACACCATTCTCAGCTGCTGTGTACGGATTTGTGCATCTGTGTTTTATTCCTAACTGTCCTAACCACTGTTGAAAACTTATTGACATGAATTCTGAACCTCTGTCAGTTTGAGCTGACATGCCTGTTGTTTATACCTTCTTTCTATGAAATTTCTTTAGTACCTCTTTAGTAAATAGCAGAACCAAACCTCCTATAGTCATTTACAATGACCAGTGCATACTTTGCTTCTCCCAAACTGGTTTGCATTGGCCCAACCAAGTCTGCATGTACCAGTTCTAGGCCTCTTGTTGTCTCTGCCTTGTGCTATTCTTGCTTACTGGGAATGCCTTGGACCTGTTTTGCATACTGCACAATACAAATAAGCCTTGCATCCCTTTACATGTAATCCTTTTGCAATCTGTTCCATCTTTTGCAAAAATTGGAAGCTAGCATGGCCAAGCTTCATGTGCAAGAGATGAACACAACAATCATATTGTGCTACATTGCCAAATGTTTGTGCACATCAAATATTTTGTTCCTGCAATACATAAAGATTATCTTGCTTTATGCCCTTTGCACATACTTTGTGAAATACTTCCCATTTACAAATGTGGTCTCAATCCTTGCTTGTCTAAATTAGAGACGCTCGGCAAAGTATGTTCCATTTCAGATACACAAAAAATGTCATTAAACTTTGTTTCCAAATATGGAATTTGCACACTGCCTCTTCCAATGACTTTAGCCTTCTGGCCATTTGCCAAGGCCACTGCATCTCCAAAAGCTGGTTCCATCCTGTAAAACAATTTAAAATTATTAACGATTGTTTGACTAGCTCCACTGTCTCTTGATTTGTGCTATTACAACAGATAACTTTTGCAACAGCAGCTTGTCCATCAGCTGATTTTCTTCCTTGCAAAGTGTTTCTGTCTTGCAAATAATTTCTTCCTTGCAAAAAGTTTTGCCTTTGCAAACAGTTCTTTTTTATAAAGCACCGCCTCTGTTCCTGGGCTGTAATCTGATCTCTTTTGCTGCTCTGGTCTTTGGAGATGGCCAGTCTGTGGAATTTTCCATTGCTCTTATCTTTCTGCTCCTTGGCCCCCCTCCTCAGGATATTGTCCTCGTGGCTTCTAAACTGGCACTTCTGCTCCTCAGCTATTAAAAAAGCTTTTAATGCCTCCAAATGTAATTCCTGCTCTGGTTTGCATTCAAATACTGCAGAAAAAATGTCCTATGAGTCATTTAGACCAGCAGTTGCCAACTGGCGGCCTGTGGCCCACTAGTGGTCCATAAGAAAATTTTGGTGGTCCACAAAGGAATGTCAATCCCAGAGCACCCTCCCAAAGCAATTAATCCAGGCTGTGCAGGAACACAAGGCTACGCCGCCCACATGGCCTGCCCTCCCAGCCCACTCACTGCTTACCTAGCAAACTTGCCTGCTAAGTTGCTATTTTTCCTTTTTCTGACCATCAGCTGTTCTCACGGACCACCAGTGGGCTGTGGGCTGCCAGTTGGCAACTGCTGGTCTAAATGACTCTGGGATATTGTTTCTGTAGTATTTGAATGCAAACCAGAGCAGGAGTTGCATTTGGAGGTGTTAAAAGATTAGATTAGCTAGAAAGCAGAAAATTGTTGGATTTCTTGCTTTCCAGCTAATCTTTAGACGTTCCTTAGGACTGAAGCAGTACAAACTCAGCTAGCCAATGGAAGAAACACAGATCTCTAAGCGAATCTGTGATTCTATGAGCAATTCAATCTGCCTGCCTGCTTTGCCTGATTTTGGGTAAAAGTTGCTCTTTTTTTAATAAAAATTTCAATATTTACATACATGGTGTGTTGTGAGCTAATTTTGTGAGTTTTCTTGCTAGCAAATTTTATGGGTTTGCTTGCAAGCAAATTTTATGTGACAGACTCAGCTAGCCAATGGCAGAACACTAGATCTCTGAATGAATCTATGATTCTGTGAGCAACTCAATCTGCCTGCCAGCTTTGTCTGATTTTGGGTAAAAGTTGCTCTTTTTTATAAAAAAAATTCAATATTTATATAAATATTTATAATATTTACATCCAAGTCATGTCCAGCCAGTCACATGACCACCAAGCCATATCTGCAAATTAGGCCACACCCACAGAACCCCTGCCTTTGCGTGTGTGTGTGTGTGCGCGCGCGCGTGTGTGAGAGAGAGGTCTGATCTAACCCCCCTCTCCCTCTCTCCCTCTCCACCCTCTCTCTCCCCATCTCTCCCCCCTCTCTCCCTCCCTCTTTCTCCCTCCCTCCATCTCTTTCTCTCTCTCACACACACACACCCCAACTTCAGCAAGCCACTGACACTCAAAATTCATATTAATGGTCCCTAGGATTTACAATTATAAGTTGGGTGGTCCCTGAGGTCCAAAAGGTTGGCGAACCCTGATTTAGACTGTTGTTAACCAATACCACTTTCGGAGATTCAGGAAACTGCATTCCATGCTGTTCTAATTCAACAAAGTTTGCATATGTACAAAATGCTGCTCCACTGATTCTCCTGGTTGCAAACTGGGTCTGTGTGACTTTCTTGATAATTGCACAATATTACATGACACACTTGCATGCACACTTCTAAACTTCAGCCAGACCTCCTTTGCAGTCTTTAAATCAGTAACATTGAAAAACTGTTCATCTTCTGAACTTAAGATGATATAAGCCATTGCTTTATCATGCTGCCTCTGATCTTCAGCAGCTAATGGCGCTTGCGGTGGGTTTTCAACAGTATTTCACAGCCCTTTAGCTTTCAGGAAACATTCCATCTTAGGAATGTTTGCATTCCAAACATTCCTACATTCCATAACATCTTTGCAGCCCAAATAATATAGTTCTGTCCCAAACAAGGCAGAGAGCTCTCCTGTCAGCCTTCAAGATCTTCTACTATCGCTTTGCATCTTTTGGCTGTCATAAGAAACGGGGGGAGGGGAGAGTGGGATGAATCTGGGAAGTGAGACTGGAGTGTTAATTTTTTCCTGTTGTGGAAAAATTCATGAAGGGGGGGAAGATACATCAGAGTTAGGTTTCTATTCTCGCTTTAGCTTTCTTTTCTTCTGCGCAACTGCACCCCGTTATCAAAGTATGGGCAAGGTCCATCGGACAGAGGCCTCATCATCACTGAGATGCCTACATGATCATTATCCGCAATTTCTAATTGGAGACTTTCAATCTGAACTATTGGGGGTGAGAACAATTCATCATTTTATAGTGTGATTTACGCGCGAATTGCCTCAGATTCAGAATTTCTTGGTTGCTACACTTACACTTCAGTAAAAGAAGATTTTCTCTAATTTAAAGAGTCTAAGTATTTCTTTCTTGGATTTTGAATGTGAGCACTGGCCCTGAATCTTCTGAATCTTACTCATAGCGCCACCGGGGAAAAACCAATTTCTTCAAGGGGGCTGAACATCGATGTCATTTCAACTAGTGAGCAGGAAGATCTGGGAGCCATTGGGGCAAGATCTTTGCTGGTACAGGAAGCCCATCGCTAGCGAAGCTTCAATCTGGGAAAAGGATCAGCTGTGAAGCCGAGACTGGTCGTGCGGGTTGCTGGAAAAGATCGAGAAGGACCCCCACGGATCACCTCACCGCCGGCGGGAAAGAGAGGAGCCCATGGCAAGAGATAAGGAAAAGAGAGAACTCTCATTGAATCAGCCAGGAGACTCTGATGAAGCCTTGAACAACTCCATAGCTGCACAAGGTATGAGGGGATAGGGGGAGTAGCCGCAGCCTAGAAGAAGAGAGCAGCCCCTCTCTCAAAATCAAACCACCCGATCAGCAGAGCCCCGGGCTCAGCGGAGGTGTAATGTCCTAGAAGGCGTACAGCCTTCCTAACGCTCTGTTAAGAGTAAGATCGGGAATGTCCAAAAACCTTGGATTTTCCTAGCCAAATTTGGAGATAATGGAAGATACGGGGAGGATTTTTCCCTACGAAGCGCCAAAGTGAGATGTGTTACCAGGGCTCTGGAGGAAGACATGCAGAGTGGATGGTGAACCTGGATAATGATTAATGCTCTCCAGTTGATGAACTATACACTTTTCATGACTGCGTGCGGGTGAGGTTTGGAGGACCCACTGGCATAGCCAAAGCCCGGATTAAGAATAAGACAAAAATATGGGCGGAGGTAGTGCTGACTACACCCAGAATTTAGACAGTTAACTGGTCATAATCCGAGGCTGGTCAGAACCCTGATAGAAGCGTTAAAAAGATGGTTTAATGAAGATGTGTACCAGAGAGTGCATTGCTAGAAGAGACCAATGACTTGCAGATGTGGTATCTTGCGGATGTAAGACAGTGGAAATTGATTACCGAAGCAGACAGCGGGAGGTGTCTGTGTGGAGCAACGCCTTCCCCCACGTCTCGAGAGTGTCCCCTAACTCAGAGGGGAGGAGTGGGCGCAAGACCCAACCCTCAGGCCTGCTTCAATGCGGGATAGGAAGTCACCCCGGGTGTGAACTGCAAAGTCAAGTCGGGAACCAACGGGATTGCGCCAAAAGAAGGGAAGAAACTGAAAATCCCCGCGAAGCCTCGCGATAGCAAGCACTAAAGTCGAAAGAAGCTGGCAGTAGGTCGCCCCTACCGCAGGAGAGGAATAGAAACCCAGTTACCTCCTAAGGGACTGGTTCGACTCGGAAGACTGACTTCCTGGTAAGTTCCAAGCCTGGGCCATGACCATGTTCCTGGTGAAGTTGAGGGTACCCAAATTCAGGAGTTGAGGGGAAATGCTAGCCCCTAATTAGATCTGGGTGCACAAAGGTGTATAAATCATCATGGAAGTAGTGAGAAAATGGACTTAAAACTAAAACTTTTAAAAGGTGCCCATTCCTTTGCCCAATTAGATGGATCGTGGCTGGAGGTTGCCTGCAGCGCTTTATCACAGAACTGATAGGAAATGATCATTGGGAACCATGATGAGACTCTGGGCGCTTTTATGTGGTCCTGGGATGGGAGGCAATCCATGTAATCATGGGATTGCCCCTGGCTCCAGAAATGGAACCCCCAGGGTTAATTGGAGAAAAGGGGTTTGTTTTGCACATACGCATACAAGCGAACTGACCGGAAAAAGAGGGGAGATCTAGCCGAAAGCTTCAGAATCTGATTGAAATAGCTATTCCACAGGTACGAACAACGTGAAAGGGGAGGAGAAAATTACAAAAGAGTATTGGGGATTTAAAGGGAAGTGTTCAGTGAGAAGGCTCGGATGAGCTCTCAGCCTCAATGGTCAACACGAATGTGCGTATTGAAATTTTGCCTGGGGGTGAAGGCTCCCGAAACCCGAGAAGTTGTTCTGTCAATGACAGTCAAGGGAATTAGAGGAGCTAAGACTTGTTGTATCAGAGTATAAAATCTGAACGTGGTTTTCAAATCCAAACTGCTTAGGCCCCGGTAAGGCCCCGTGTTGTTTCGTGAACAGAAAGATTGGCTCAAAATGCTTGGGGTGGATCGTACAGATAGTTATGAACGCCACTTTTCTGTTGGAAGAAAGATAAAGTGTGTATCTCCTGCCTTTGATGAGGCTTGTTGGCCACCTAGCACAGGGAAGATTTTCACGAAGTTGGATTGAGAGAAGCATACTATACTGATTCGAATTAAGGAAAGGGATGAGTGAAGACGCGGTTTTAACTACCCGATGGGTGTTGCCTTTCAGTCACAACGTTCTTACCTTTTGGTTTACAAAGGCCCAGCTTGATCATGCAGATGATCAATCAGGTGTTACATGAACATATACGGGGAGGTTCTGGTTTATCTGATGATATGCTTCTTGTACACAGAAACTCTGGATGAACATGTTAACTGGTGCGGTCGGTTCTTACAGAAATTGTGTAAACCGTAATAAGTTGTATAGCTAAATATCCAAGTGTGGAATTCTATCAAGAGAAAATGATATTTGGGATATCGCATTTCATCTGAGGGCATAGAATTGGATCAGAAGAAAGTGGGTGGCCGTATTGGAATAGGCTCCACCCAACGTACTATCGCTTTGCATCTTTCGGCTGTCATAAGAAAACGGGGGGAGGGAGAGTGGGATGAATCTGGGGAAGTGAGCTGAGGTGTTACATTTTTCTGTTGTGGAAAATTCATCAAGGGGGGGGGAAGCATCATATCAGAGGTTAGGTTTCTATTTCTCGCTTAGCTTTCTTTCTTCTGCGGCAAACTGCAAATCGTTACATCAAAGTATGCAAGGTCAACGGACAGAGGCCTCATCATCACCCTGAAGAATGGGCCGCACATGATCATATTACAATTTCTATATTTCACAATTTCTAATTGGAAGTTTCATCTGAATTATTGGGGGTGGGAACACTTCCATCACTTTGTATATGTGATTTACATGCCGAATTGCTCAGATTCAGAATTCTCTGGTTGCTACCACTTCACTTTCAGTAAAAGATGTCTTTTCTCTAAATTAAAGAGTCTAAAGTATTTCTTTCTTGGATTTTGAACGGAGCGTGACATCTCCTTAATTTCCACAGCAGCCATCCTGCAAACTTTTCTCTGCCTTGTTTCTCTTTTTAAACACATGCAGTCTCTCTCTCTCAGCTTAAATTACAATTTAGTCTTTTTGTGTGTTCTGGGCCCATAACTGTTAGAGTTTATTGCAGAAATCAAATCCAGAAAGTACACAGAGATGACTGATTTAGCAGGATTCATTGACTTCTTTATATACATAATAATATATGAATAAATTGTACAATACCAATAGTAGATTCTTCCAATGTAACACAAGCAAAACACAAGTAGCAGCTTCAGAGTTCAGAACAGAGAAAGAGATAAGCCTTGCCCAGATTCACTCTTTTAGTTTCTGTTTCCAATTCAGCTCCCATTGGCTGATCTATTCTTAAGCCGTTCATTGGCTGACCTTGTTACCATGTCTCTGCCAATTAATGAATATTCGGACAGATTTGATCTTAAATTTACATGCAGATATGCAGATTGACTATACTAAATATTCATCAATCAGTGGTTTGTTATGATAATTAGAAAATGTGATTTATTAGGCAAGTCTACAAAGAGAATATATTCCATTCAAATTGGATCCTTCCTGACTCAGGTAATCTTTGGTGTTCTTCTAATGAGTAGAATGATTGCTTCTGTATATTCTGTCTGTATATGTCTGGAGCAAGAAGCAATGAGTGGAAGCTAATTAAGGAGAGAAGCAACTTAGAACTAAGGAGAAATTTCCTGATAGTTAGAACAATTAAAGCGGAACAGCTTGCCTCCAGAAGTTATGAATGTTCCAACACTGGAAGTTTTTAAAAAGATGTTGGATAGCCATTTGTCTGAAGTGGTGTAAGGTTTCCTGCCTAAGCAGAGGGTTGGATTAGAAGATCTTCAAGGTCCCTTCCAACTCTGTTATTCTATTCTATTCTATTTAGGCTTACCTTTTGTTTGGATTCAGCCAATTATTTTTGATGCAGCAAACCATGGTTAATCAAATTTCACCTTAGCCTGATCTATGAATTCAGCTGATTGAATAATTCAGCTGATTGAATGCTCTGAATAAGCATTGGAATGAATATCCTACTTTTATCCCTAGGTTAAATTGTCCTCTGTTGCATTATGGAATATACAATTAATTTATTTGACCTGATTGTGATGTCATCTGTGGCAATAACATCTACTGGTTTAATGAGCGACAACAGCTTTCTCTAAAATGTCACCCTTTGTTGTGTTGTGGGCCTGAAACTTTCTCACTGACACTGTATTGGAGAAAGTGAGTGAAATCATGAGTGAATCATGAGTGAAATCATGTAGCCTACATCTTTCCACAGGCTATGTCTTAGACAAAGCACAGAACTGTAACTTTTAAATAGCATCATTTTTTTTGCTCTAAAATATGCTCTAAAATAAGAACAATTAACAGATTTATTAACTTTCCTTATTTATATTATATTTATATTGGGGCTTATTTGGCTTTAGTACAGTAAACACTAAACTAACTTTAGATATCTTTTGGTTAATAAATTCAAATGTTTTATTTAGACTTAATTTTCATATTGATATTTTTTCTGGAGGATTTCTGCTTGATGTCTTGCTATTAAAAGTTAAGACTGATTTAGTTCTTTGGGATAAAACATATCTCAGAGGCAAATTATTTGGCTAAAAGTGTAGCCATATTTTCATCTCTCCTCCCTTTCTCTCCCTTTTTAACAAAATATGGCATGCATCAGCAGATGCTCTTATGTATTATTTATTTATTTTATTCAATTTCTCCCATCTCAAACAAGTGACTTTAGATTATGAACAATCATTAACATTTGAGCTTTAGTTATATAGACATATAACAATTATGAAGATTTATGATTCTTAATACTTGCCTATTTCAAGTAAAAATTTGAATGTATTGTTTATTTTTAAAAATATTTTGTATTATGTCATTCAGAACCAAAAGTACAGAAGATATTGATGTATTTCTACAGAGGTGTTTTGAGTGCCAGGATGTCATGGCTCTTTACCAGCTAGTTTTGAAATCAGTTGAAGAGTCCTTGAAAAGTGATAAGGAGAAAAGACTCATGAAAGAGGCAAGTTTTCAAGGCTGATGCAATCACACATCTAATTTTATGGATTAGGCACTTTACTTAAGACAGTATTTTTCAAACAGCATTACAATTTGGAGACTACTCTTCACAGAATTTCATAGCCAGTATGCTGGTACGGAAATTCTGAGAATTAAAGCCAATGCATTGTAAAGTTGCCAAGCTGAAAAACACTAATTTAGTATGTGGATAATGAAAGGCAAGTAAGTTCAGTTTTTCTTCCTTCTAATAAGATGGGAGACTGATAACTTCCCTTTTTCCATGGGAGTCATTAGTATACTTTTCATTAACATTTTCTGCAGGATTGGATTCAATAATTTAAATGTCTCCTTTGCAATCTAATTCCATGATCACTGAAACCCCTTTGTTTTACATTTGTCTTTCAAAATTGTTCTTCTTTTTAAACTTTAGTTTTATAAGATTAATTATAAACTCTTGAGATTTGTATTGAAAAATTGGTATTAAAAAAAAAGAAAATCCAAGAATATTAAAAAAAAAAGTAAATATAGTCCCTTGTCTGTGTGATCTTATTACTTATTTAGGAAATGTTCATCTCACATAAAAAATTCTGGGCAGCTAACAGCCAAAATAGTATAATAAAATTTCTAAAAATGAAACAAAAAAATTAAATTAGTCTTTTTTTGTATTGTGCAAAGAAAAATACAGGTGGTTCTGAACTTATGACCATCTGTTTAGACTAGCACTGAAAAAGTGACTTATGATGAGACTTCATATTTATGACCACTGCTAGGTCCTTTTAATCATGTGATCTCAGTTCAGGTGATTGGCAACTGATATGTATTTATGATAGGTGCAATGTCCAAGGTTCACATTATCACCACTTCTAGCCTTCCCAACAGGCTTCTGACTAACAAAGTCAAAGCTGGATTTGTTTAATAATCATGGCAAAAAACATTGTAAAATTGGAATGCCGCATTTATTAATCACATCACTTAATGAGAAAAGGTACAGTCCTAATTGTGGCCATAAGTTGAGGACTTACCTGTAAAGATACTTTGTGATCTCCATATAGAGGATTTTTCTATGAAAAGAAACCCAAAAATAAATGCACATACCGGGACTTCCGGTTTGGGTTTCTTCGGTGATGGACCGAAATTGCGATCGTCCGAAGTTTTGATCCGTGCTTGCCACTGGAGCACCCCGAGCTGCCTGGATTCGGGGCTAAAGCCATCCCGTAGAGGTAGTGAATAAGGGGGAGCTGTCATCAGGATTGAGGAGAGCTGCATTTCTCCTCCTTGGCTGGCCACTACTCCCTTTTCCAAAGGTGGTTGCAGCAATGGTCAGAAATGGCCCCTTCAAAGAAGAACTCAACTGGACAAGATTGTGCAGGAGGAAGTTTAAATGAGAAAGTTTGACTGACCAGGTTAAATGGAGAATATCTATTTAAGGTACCTGGAACCTGAATTTTAAAGACTAATACTATTCTTACAAAAGATTTTAAGCTGCGAAAGGGAAAGGAAACGGAATTGGCTTTTTTTCCTCTAACATTGACAGTTTTAACTGACTTGGAACATTAAGAAGATGAGATTTGAATAAGAAATTGATACTAATCCACTTTGACACTAATAGGCTATTTCTAGCTGAAAATAAAGTGTCAAAGAGATAAAGAATTTTGGATAATTTAAAAATTTTCTTTAAAAAAAAGAAAGAAAGCAGTGGAAAGAAAAAGGAAAAAAGAGGGTGAAATCTGGAAAGTGGAAGAGACCACCTGGAACTTAAAAAAAAAAATTGATAGTGGAAGCCTTCTAACAAGGCTTGCAAAAGATACATTGTAGCTGAAACTTTGTTACAAGATAACAAAGCCCCTGAAGAGAGAAAGTGAGAAAAGAAGCAAGAAACAGTTTTGGATTATTGGATGATTCCTGGAACTTATGAAATAAAATCAATTGGGGGTTGTTTAAATTTTTTAAATGGCATCACTCCTTGAAGAGTTAAAATGAGACTTAAAGAACAAAAAGAAGAAGCAACAAAACGGAAGAGGATCTTTTGGCTTCGTATTTCAATTTTTAGAAATGGAGATCTTGAACTACGAAAAACAACAAAAGATATGCTGGCAGGAACAAGAAGGGCCGGACAATGAAGAAGCCATTTTTAAATGATCAAGCAATTCTAAGTGGGGTAAAAAAGGAAAGGGGGGAAAGTGCTTAAAAACATTAAGCACTGAAGCAACAACCAAAAAAAAGAGGTAATTTGAAAAGCAATCATAATATTAGGAAGAAGCAAAAGGGAGGATCCACAGAAGAGAGAATCAGATAGAAAAGGGAATAAAAAGGGGAGGAGAAGAAGAGAGGAAGAGGGAAAGGAAAAAAAGCTACAAAAGAACAGAAAACAAAACAGGTACAGCAAACAGAAACAAAACAGTACAGCAAAAGCGTACAAAGAATTAAAGGTATAAACCCTATTTTAAAAAGACAATGAGACAATGGTTAAAATTTAACTTAAGGAGAGGATTCTGCAAGGGTGCATGGAGGATGCATTATTATATTAGAAATAGAAAAGGGTTAGAAAATATGTCAGATGATTTAAAGTGATAGAAAAAATTTCTATTGATGTGTAGTGGAATATTTGTAAGGAGAATAAGGCTCTCAATGATTTAAAAAGAACATTTAAAAAAAACTGAAAAGAAACATGGAAGATTTTTATCAGTTGACAAGAAGAACTTGAATAAGAATAATAACTTTGTTGATTATTGTTAATAACTATGTGTTTGGTTTTTTTATTTAAAAGACAGGATAAGTAAAATATGAAATATAGATGATTAAAGTGAAAGACAACCTGATAGTTACTAGGTAATGTTTGTTAAAAGAATAGAAATGTAAAAGATTGTTATTAATATTAATGGCAGAGCTGTAATTTGAATAGAATAATTATTCCATTTACTATTGTTTATACTGCATACACAGAATATATATACATATATTACTTTTTTCTTTTAAGAATTTAGTGTGTATTTTAAGTGAATGTACCAAGCAGAATTCAATTGAAAATAGGTATGTGTTATAAAATAGAGGTTAGAAAATGAAACTGTAAAGGTGTAACTTAAAATTTTTAAATAAGATTTTGAAAAAAGATACAAAGGTGTTACACTCTAGTAATTACAGGAGAAAATTTGTTATTGAGAAAAGATAATATGAAAGTGTGGACAGACGAAAGTATAAAAACATTGATTTGGGAAATATGTTTTAAAAATTAGAAAAAGATATGTAATTGAATTAAGAAAGGAATGAGATAATTTAAAATAAGGCTGTAGGAAGTATAGAAAGGGAAAAGCTATTGAAAAAATTGCAAAAATAGTTATAAGATATAGATTAGAATGTATAAGATAAATATGTATTGAGTTTACGTCTGTATGGAGAAGTGATAACCCGGGGCCACACTGTTCTCAAAAAAAGATACCTTGTTTGTATTTGTATATTTTGTGAAAACTTAAATAAAACTTTTATAAAAAAAGAAAAGAAATGCACACAGCATTAATAAAGCAGCTCCTGGTTTTCTTATCAGTACTGTGTTATCTGTCTTGATAATCATGTAACAGAATCAATAAATACAATAAAATTGTTTATGTATTTGTTTTATAGATTCTGTGCCTCATCAGTGTTAGTCACAATGGAATCAGTGAATCAGAACTCATGGAACTCTGCCCTGAGCTATCATGGGAAATGCTGGCCTCCTTAATTTATAGAATGCACAAAATGTGTGTCTTGACTTACAGATGTGGTTTGTTAAGGTTTCAACATCTTCAGGTATTTTGGCAAAGAAATTAGTTACTTAATGATCTTACTGTATACTTATCTGCCAGTTTCTGCTAATGCTTTGGACACATTTTTTAAAGCTAAAAAATTTGTCCAGAGTTAATCTGTCCAATTAATATATCACTATTAATGTAATTTTTTATTTCCAACATTTCCTTTACAAGTTTGTTCTTAAGAAAATAAATTATTTTATCCAGTACTGATGTCTCACAAAGTAGGCAAGAAATGGCAAGTAAAATTCACTACATTCACTATTTCACTATAATAGCTTAGCATTTGTAAAAACACAAATAGTCCTCGACTTGCAACAATTCATTTAGTGACTATTCAAAGTTACAACAGCTCTGAAAAAAGTGGCTTATGATCATTTTTTACATTACAACCTTTGCAGCTTTGCCATAGTCACTTGATCAAAATTCAGATGCTTGGCAAATGAACATTGCTATGTCCTGAGGTCATGTGATCATCTTTGGTGATCTTCGGACAAGCAAAGCCAATGGGGAAACCAGGTTCACTTAACAATCAAGTTGCTAACTTATCAACCGCAGTGGTTCACTTCATAATTAACCCAAGAAAGGTTGTAAAATGGAGTAAACCTCACTTAACAAATGCTTGCTTAACAACAAAATGTTGGGCTCAATTGTGTCATAAGCCAAGGACTACCTGTACATGCATAAGCCTGGATTTTTTTTTATACTTCCTGGGAAGTGACTTGCTGATTATTGTTTATTATTCTCTTTGGAATGTTACACTAATTGCAGGATTGGTATGCTCTGGGTTCTTTTGATTAAGCAATGTCATGTGGAGGCCCAGCAAAAGCATCATCTCTGTAGTAATGTTATGGAATTAGGTTCCCCCCCCCCTCCCAGACATAGAGAGGCCCTTGTTTGTTTAGAATGGCAGTCCCCAACGTTTGCTGCTTGGCAGCCTGGGGAGAGGGAGAGGGGTACTGGACTACATGAGCAGCAGGTCAGTGTGTCCTCATTACACAGCTTGAATTGTGTGAGTGACAGGCTGAATGCATGCACATACATGGATGCGCAGCTCAACCTTCGCAATTGTATGTGTGTCCACATGTGCCGGCCTGCTGCTTGCACAAGTTGAGCTGTGCATGCTGGGCTGCAGCTCACACAGTCCCTTCCAAATATGTCATGGCCCACTAATGGATCGCAGACCAGAGGTTGGGGACCCCTGGTTTAGAACAGTCATAAAGACATGGTTGTTCATCCAGGCTTTTGGCAGAGAGAGTGAGATGTGCTTAATTTATTTATCTTTTCTATGTAATTGATTATATTGTAATTTTTTTTATTTGAATGTTAGGAGCTTCCCAGAGGCATTGAGTTGGGCAGCATACAAGTTTAATATCTGTTGTTATTACTATTGTTACACAATAGTACTAATATTTCTTTTCAGGCTTGGGATACAGTGAAATTGGATTATATAGAAGGAAGTCAGAATGGTTTTGCCTCTCATAGAAAAAAACTGATAGACTACTTTACCAGGCAGTTGAGGTAAGATTTTCAGATTATGAGATATAGAAATAATTTAGTGACTATTTAAATACTTAATAAAGTTAATTAAGGAAGGTAATTTTGTTTATAATTGCCATGTTAGTAGGATTTGTCATCCGAAAATCCATCCAGTCCAGATTTTGGAATCCATGGTAAATGGCTTCACATAGTCACAATTTGGAGCATGTTTTGGAAATTTTTAAGCATGTAGAATATGGCAGATGGGCAAAGTACACATATTTTTTAACATTCTTGTTATGTGCAATTTTATTATCTCTGACTATTTGCTGTAAGAGGATAAAACTATATTATATGATTGTCCTACATACCAAGTGATTGTAGTTTAAATATTACATGATAGGGCAGCTAAAGGACTTGGGTATAACTTAGGAACCCCATATTTCAAATCTCATTTCTACCACTATCTCATTTTACTATTTGTTTGCTTGTCTGTTTCTTTAATTGCATCTTGCATTGCACAGTTCAAGCAAGCGATTGGGGACTGGATCTCTCTCCAGCACTGGCCTATCAAACACTAGGCTTGGAGGAAGCAATTAAACCAGTGCAAAACTAATTTCGCTTAGCCCTAACTCACATAGTTGATCCAAATGGATACCGTGGTTGAGAGTATTGAAGGCTGATATATTTTAATAGAATATATTTGTAGAACTTTTTCTGTCTTATGCTAGTTTCCTAGGCAGGACATTCCTCATCCACTTTTGATTATCTCCTTTTATATGTTAGCTCTGATCCAGCAACAGAAAAAAAAAATCTTAATTTTATTGTCTCTGATCATTTTTGCATTATCACTACAAAAATACATGTGGAAAGACCAGACAGATATTTCATGTTCAAATAAATGCCTTTGTAAAATAGTATTATGATTCTACTGTAATTTAGATAATCCCATTTCCTTGCAATTTGCCTTCCTATCTATTCTTCCACTCCAATTACCCTAGTGAAGAAAGAGTGACATGGAGGACTGCAGATGAATTGCCCTGGTTGTTCCAGCAACAAGGGGACAAGCAGAAGTTACATAAATGCTTATTGAATTTGTTTATATCTCAGAATCTTTATAAAAGGTAAGGATGAAGTTTTTAGACTATGGCTTTGTAGATTTCTGGTGACAAGATTTGTTTGTTAATAAACATGGAATCTTATTGAATTAAATAACAAAGGGTACATGTCTAATTATATGTTTTGGTTATTCAGAGTAAAAATTAATAAAACACTGTAAAACGTATGGACTACTCTACTCTGCACGAATCAAAAAGAGGGCTTTGAAAATATTTACAGACTCCTCACATCCCGGATATAAACTGTTTCATCTCCTACCCTCAAAATGATGCTATAGAGCACTGTACACCAGAACAACTAGACATAAGGACAGTTTTTCCCCGAATGCTATCACTCTGTTAAACAAATAATTCCCTCAACACTGTCCAACTATTTACAAAGTCTGCGCTACTATTACTATTAATCTTCTCATCGCTCCTTATCACCCATCCCCTCCCACTGTATGGGAATACGACTGTAACTTTGTCGCTTGTATCCTTACGATTTATATTGACTATTTCCTAGTATGATTTGATTGCTTATTGTACCCTATTATTATTAAGTGTTGTTCCTGATGATTCTTGACTCTTGATGAATGTATCTTTTCTTTTATGTACACTGAGAGCATTTGCACCAAGACAAATTCCNCCTGATGATTCTTGACTCTTGATGAATGTATCTTTTCTTTTATGTACACTGAGAGCATTTGCACCAAGACAAATTCCTTGTGTGTCCAGACACACTTGGCCAATAAAGAATCCTGTCTATCTTCTATCTAAAATAATTCTTCCCAAATTATCTGAATGGCATATTGGATATCTTTTCTTTGTTACAGTTCAGAAGTTGTATCCTTGACAGGCACTTTGTTTTAGACTGGAAAAAGAAATAAAGAGCTCTTTGTTCTGTTTGATATCATACATATAAAGAGTACAGAGGGAGATAGATTGCTGAAGAATATATAAGAGGTAAACAATCTGGTGCCCTCTTGATGATTTACCTACAACTACCGTAATAACTGAGAAGGGGTTGTGGGAATTGCAGTTCAGAATATTTCAAAGGCTGATTCACAGATTGTTGATATCTGCTATTTATGGGGGTGGGAAGCTGCACCAAAGGCAGAGACTGCTTTAGTTTTGATTTACTGTGATGCTTCTTCTCCTTCATCTTTTTGCTTAACTTGGGAAATTTAGTTCAGTGAGCAAAGCATGCTGTTTTTAATGGAGGAAATGTCAGTTTCATCCTCTGGAAAATACAGTTTTAAAATACCTAGGGAGAGAGGTAGAGACCACTGTCCTATGGGATGATTAGTGATGCTTGAGTAACATGCTTGTGTATATTTGTGATTCAAAATATAAAGATCTGTTAATTCTGGCTTTAGACTGAATTGAATTAAGCAATAAAGCAAGAGCTCCTGTTCAGATCTTTTTAAAAACCTTAAGATAAAACATCAAGAAAAGCAGGGGAAAATACTTCACGTGATGGTAAAATTTTCTTCATTTAATTTGCATACTAAAAATATTTGTGCATTCATATGTTGAAAATAATGGTTTGTCCAAAATTATACGCAGTACATAGTAAAAAGAGACCCAGAAACTGCAGTAATTTCAGAACCTAGAACTACAAATGTTGAAACATTGTAAAGCCAACAAGCTCTGACCATGAAACATTCCCAATCTCTTCTGAGTATGGCAGAAATAATCTGGTTCCAAAATATGATGTTCCAATAACACATGTTTTAAGATTATAAGTTTGAACACTCTATTTTAATCTTAGAACAGGAGGTTCTGAGTTCAGAATCATTCCACTGCAAAATGTGTTGAATTTTTCATTTTGGTTTTTTATACTGATTTATGTTTTTTTAAATTTGCCATAAATTTTTTTATATTTGGAAGGGGGAGTTATTTGATTTATGCTCCTTAGAGTGTCATGCCCCTGGTGGAGACTGACTCTGAGGAAGAGTAGGAACAGCCAACAGGGAGTGGAAGTGTGGCTCCAGTGGTGGTGGAGGAGGCTGGGAAAGGACAGAGGTCGGCTGAGCAATCAGAGGAGGATCCAGGCCCATCCTCTATCTGACCTAGGGCACGCAGGGAGGAGAGGATCAGGGAAAAGTGTGGTCTACTCGGGAGGAGAGGGCCATGATCATCCTCATGGGTTGTAGCTGTGGTCACAGGTGCTGAAGTCAAATTAGTGTTTTCCTTGGATGAGCTTTATCTTTGTTGGCGTTCTTCCCATGGGCTCTCTCCGGTTATCTTCCTGGAATGTGTGATTAATTATCTTGGTTTGCCTTGGAACTCTCATCAATACAGTTTGTTTCTGGTTTCCTTTTGCTTCATTATCTACTTTTTGAATTTAAACTGTGACTAATAAAATAGTGAAGCAAAGTTGAAGGCATTGCAAGACCTTGATTCATCTTTTAGTTTTTCTGTTATTTTTGAGACGTTACAGGTCATCATATTTTGACTTCAGCCACCCCTTCAATTTACTTTTGCTTTTTGTGGGGTGACCATGGATCAGCTCAGAGCAGACAACGTCATTTAAGCCAGCAAGTGGCTCTTTTGACTGCACAGGTGGCACAAATGCTAGCTGTCTGGTCATGCTGCAAATGCCCAGTGGCAGTGCCAGATAAATTTGATGGTTCACTGGCCCAATTTCCAGCATTTTGGGGGCAGTGACAGCTTTATATGAGCTTTCGGCCTGAGGACTTCTCCACTGACTGGGATAAGGTGGGTTTTTGATAAGTTTGTTGTCAGGCTCTGCAGCATGTTGGGTGATGCCTCTGTTGACCCAGCCCAATCAGGTGTTGGACATTTACGCCGAATTTTGCCATCAGTTCCAGGCCATGTTTAAGGACCCTGTTCAGAGCCAAACAAACGTTTGAGAGAGTTGAAGCAGGGGTGTGGCTCACTCATGGATTATATTACTAGTTTTCAGGTGGTTGCCCAGGATGTACAATGGAATGAGGCAGCACTATTAGACCGGTTCCAGGAGGGTTAGTCGTCAGAGCTCCTGGACAAGTTGGCGTGCACTGAATGCCCTCACATCCTTCAGGAGCTCATGCATCTGTGTCTTCGTATCGATGCTAGGCTTCAGTAGCTACAGGTGCGATGACGGATGGAGACTGCATCTGTTCCCAGCAAGACAGCGTCCCTGGTGGAAGTGCCTTTGGAGGAGCCCATGCAGTTGGGGGCTGCCCGTCCTTGCCTGACTCAAGTAGAAAGGGATAGATGTAGTCGTGATGGTTTATACCTCTATTATGGCAATCGAGGCCATTTTGCGGCCAAGTGTTCTGTTAAGACATCCACAGCAGCAGACGCCAATGGTGGTGGGAAATGAGCATCGCTCAGCCTACAGAAGTCAGGGTGTAAAGTCCTTAGGCCCACCATCTTTACCAACTTTGCCACCCTCGCCATCTTTGACATCTTCAACATCTCCACCCCAGTCGTCATTGGTGAAGCATCTTGTGCTGACAGCAAGTGTGTTTGTGCCTGGTGTGGGAGCGGTGGAGATCCAAGCCTTGGTTGACTCGGGCCATGGCCAATTTAATGGATGCTCATTTTGTCAAGCAGTGGTTCATTTCTCAGCAACAGGTGTCTCCACCAGTAATGGTAGTGACGATTGATGGTCGGCCTCTTCATTCGAGACCTGTGGTTGCTGCAACCAAAGCCCTTTGCATGCGTATTGGGCAGCAGGTGGAGGAAGCTGTGTTCTACGTTACTGCAGTGCCTCATTTTCCGGTGGTGCTGGGTTTGGAGTGGTTACAGGCCCATGATCCACAGATTGTCTGGTCTTCTGGAGCTGTGCAGTTCATTGATAGGAAGTGTGCCAACCATTGCTTGTGCTCCTGTGCAGGGAGTGTGGCTACACCTGTGGACCTGGATTTACCTGTGGAGTTGGTGGATTTTGCTGATGTGTTTGGGGAGAAGGAAGTGGATAAGTTGCCCCCGCATCAGGCGTATAACTGTCCAATCAACTTGTTGCCTGATGCAAAATTGCTGGTGGGTCGCATATACCCCCTGTCAGAACCAGAGTTGGCCGCGTTGCGGGATTTTGTTGACAAGAACCTCTGGAAAGGGTTTATCCGGCCTTCTACCTCCCCATTGGCTGCACCAGTGCTTTTTGTAAAAAAGAAATTGGGGGAGTTACGTCTGTGCTGTGATTACTGCAAGTTGAATGCAATCACAGTGAGGAATCGGTATCGCTTCCCCTCATCCCTGAACTAATTGAGCAGCTTCATCAAGCTAAGATCTTCACGAAGTTGGACTTGCGTGGGGCCTACAACCTGGTTCGCATTTGTGCAGGAGACAAGTGGAAAACAGCTTTCCGGACAAGGTACAGTCATTTTGAGTATACTGTGATGCCTTTTGGATTAACCAATGCTCCAGCTGTGTTCATGCATTTCATGCACAACGTTTTCCGTGATTTCTTGGATCAGTTCAAGGTCATTTAACTAGATGACATTTTAATTTACTCGGACTCCCTGCAGGAACACTGACAACATGTGCGGCTGGTGTTGCAATGTTTGCGTGATAACCACTTGTTTGCTAAGTGTGAGAAGTGTCAGTTTGCACAAACCATGATTGACTTCTTGGGTCATTATATTTCACCTGCTGGGGTGGAAATGGACCTGGGAAAAACAGAGTCATTACAGGCATGGGAACCTCCACATCAGGTTAAGGATGTTCGCAAACTACTACCGCACATTTATTCCCCGCTTTGCTGCCTTGACTGCTCCCTTTCTAGTCTGTTCAAGAAGGGGGAGAAATTCCATTGGGGTGCTGAGGAGCAGGCAACTTTCGAGGCATTGAAGGTTGCCTTTGCTTCTGAGCCTATCCTCAAACACCCTGATCCAGGCCAGCCGTTTGTGGTGGAAACAGATGCTTCCAATGTGGCTGTGGGTGCAGTGCTCCTCCAGGCCTATACTCCTGCAGGCAGCTTGTTCCTATGCGCTTATTATTCCCGGAAGTTGTTGGCTCCAGAGCACAACTATATGATTTGGGACAAGGAGCTATTGGTGGTTAATGTCATTTTTGAGACATGGCAGCACCACCTGGAGGGGGCTTGTCACCAAATCAAGTTCGGACGGATCATCGCAATTTTGAACACCTACATACAGCTCGGACATAGAACCAGCGTCAGGTGAGATGGTCCTTATTCTTTGCTCAATTTGATTTCTGGGTGACCTATGTTCTGAGTGGAGGGAATCAACATGCCAACACCCTATCTCAGAAGCCTGAGTATACCCGAAGGGTAGATAAAATCTTACCCCAGACGGTGATTTCATTGGAGCTGTTTGTGGCCACTGAGGAACCTGTGGGCCTCCGAGTAAGGATGAAGCAGCGGCAGGACCTATTTGTGGCAGCTCAACGTCAAGAATTGGATGAGAATGGGAGACAAGAGACTTCTTGGGCGTATATTGGGGACCTGTTGCAGTTTCATGATCACATTTATGTGCCTGGAGGTCCATATCCTTCATCAATGTCATGATAGTTCGGCAGCAGGATACTTTAGGGTGTTCAAAACACCCCATCTGTAGGACGTTTTGGTGGCCAAGACTTAAACATGATGTGTCAGGATATGTGGCATCCTGTGGGATCTGTCAACAAGCCAAATATGCTCCTAGTGCACCCCCTGGTCTCTTGCAGCCTTTGTCCACACCAGAACGACCTTGGGGGATAGTTTCATTGGATTTCATCACTGAGTTGCCACCATCGAAGGATGCTACAATCATTTTGGTGGTGGTGGATATGCTGACTAAAATGGCCCACTTTATTCTGTGTGTGGGTCTTCCGACGGACAAGATAACGGCTCAATTGTTTATCTCCCATGTATTCTGGTTGCATGAGTTACCAGACCAAATAGTATCAGATTGGGGGGTACAATTTACGGAATGCTTCTGGCAGACCCTACTCGCGAAACTGCAGGTTCAGGCGTGTCTGTCGTCTGCTCATCACCCCGAAGCTGATGGGGGAGACAGAGAGAGCGAATGCTATTTTGGAGCAGTACTTCTGCTGTTTCAGCAATACTCAACAAGACAATTGGGTGGAAGTGCTGCCGGTGGCAGAATTCGCTTATAACAATGCTNCAACAAGACAATTGGGTGGAAGTGCTGCTGGTGGCAGAATTCGCTTATAACAATGCTCAACATGCATCCACCCGTGTGTCTCCTTTCTTTGCTAACTATGGCTTTCATCCATGACTTTCCCTTTAGCCCTGTCTGATTCCCCAGTTCTGGCAGTAGATACATTCTTGCAGGAGTTAAAAGCCATGCACCACATGGTCCGCGATCAACTAGAGAGAGCCAAGGAGGACTATAAACGGTTTGCAGACCGACATCATCACAATGTTCCACCTTTAATGGTAGGCGATTGGGTTTGGCTCTCTACTCGATACTTACCAGCAATGCAACCATCGAAAAAGCTTGATCACCATTACTTGGGACCTTTTCTAGTTGAGGCAGTGATCAATCCTGTGGCTTCTCATCTCTCCCTGCCATGGACCATGCGTATCCATCCTATTTTTCATCATTCCCTGTAAGTCCCTGCCTCAGCCGACAGTGTGCATAGACCGGCTCCATCACAATCGGCCCCAGTAGCGCCTCTGGGAGAGGAGGAGTACGAAGTGGATAGCATTCAAGATTCATGCCAGTTGCAAGGCCGATTTCAGTATTTGATGGCATGGAAAGGTTATGGACCTGAGGACTTCACCTGGTCGATACCACTGATGTTCATGCTCCTCATTTCGTCCATGACTTTCATGCTCGGTTTCTTCAACGTTCTCGTCTGCCTGGTCCTGGGGGAAGGGGCCCTGTGGGGGGAGATAGTGTCATGCCCCTGATGGAGACTGACTCTGAGGAAGAGGAGGACAGCCAACAGGGAATGGGAGTGTGGCTCCAGAGGTGGTGGAGGAGGCCAGGGAAGGGCAGAGGCCAGCTGAGCAATCAGGAGGATCCAGGCCCATCCCCTATCCAACCTAGGTTATGCAGAGAGGAGAGGATCAGGGAAAAGCAAGGTCTACTCAGGAGGAGATTACCATGATCCTCCTCATGGCTTGCAGTTGGGAGCTATGTATATAAGTTTGTAACTGCACAGTCAGAATTGCTGGAGTCAAAGTTTAATGTTTTCTTTGAAAGAAGTTTATCTTTGCTGGCATTCTTCCCATGGACTCTCCTTGTTTATCTTCCTGGAATGTATGATTAATTATCTTTGCTTGCTTCGAAACTCTCAATGCGGTTTGTTTTTGTTTTCTTTTTGCCTCATTATTTACTTTTATGACTTTAAACTGTGCCTAATAAAACAGTGAAGTTGAAGGCATTACTGCACTTTAATGTATGTTTTGGGTTTTGGGTTATTTTGAGATACTACGGGTCATCACATATTGGAGAATTCTAAAGACAAGTGGTTTCCCCATCTAATAAGCTAAAGCCAGGGAAAAGGAAGAACTAATTCACAATAGCATGCAGGGTAGTTAGCTCGGCTTGATGCTGAGAAACCAGAAGTATTTTACTGTTTGAGTTGCCTTATCAAAAGATTGAATAAGCAACAAGAAGTTCCATGTGCTGTCCAGGACATCAATGCAGTTCATCAGGGTGATCAAAGCCACAGCTGCTGTTATGTGTGGCCAGGCAGAATAATGCAATTGTGCAATTATGGCTACCATTAGCACTTTTTTAAAATACACATACACCCATCATGGATGCACCAAATATAGCTTTGTACTGAATATCAATCGAGTTATTGGAATGTGTTTATGCTTCCTGTCCAGCTCAGCAAAAGCAGTTTGCTCAGTTTACATCACTCAACAAACTAGAACTACCCATCTAAGCTTGGTTAATATGACATACCTTAGGCTAAAATATTATTGTTCCCTTGTGTCATATAAACATAAATAACATGGTAGCTTGGCTTTGCTTAACATGTATGTGGGATTAATTCAAGTTGCTGTAGTTTGATCATTAAATCATAGATACCAAGTGGCTTAATGCAGTGTTGGACCCAGACATTTTCTCCTCTTGAACCCCACATTTTCACTAAGAGCAGACCTTGTGAAGCTGATCAGCTCTAGCTTTTAGAAATCAACAGGATCACAAAACTACAGCAGAAGGATATATAACACTTTATCCTGCTCTCCAGTGGTTATCCAGATTTCTGCAGGCCAGCTAAATGGGAGCCTTTATCTCACATTTTATTATTTACCTATACTTCAAAAGATTTGGGAAAGTATGCACACTTCATGGCCTGGTATAGTTTTTTTAATGTTTTCATCAGTAAATACAGTGTTTTTCCAGTTTGGTAATTCTGGGAATTGAAGGCTACCTTTCTTAAAGATGCAAAGATTGGAAAAAATGCTGCTTTGGCCCAGTAGGAAGTCCTGCAATAACCCCCCCCCCAACCCTTGGAATAGCCTCCTTTGAACGGCTGTAATCTTCTTCACATTCTACTCTGAACAGAGGTCCTAGATCTCTTCCTCATTTTTTCCCCTGCTTTGCTATCCATCTTGCCAAATGAGGAGCTATGGAGAACCCAAAAACATTAGGCTATCTTTGAGCTGCCTTAATAAAAGTATCAGGGTAAAAGAAAATTTAGGTTTTTATGTATTTGTTTTTTCCTCTTAGAACCAACATGAGTAACTTTCCCTTTTGTATCGCATTTACTCATAATAAGAGCTTTGAGGCTTGAGGTCCAATAAAAAGGCCAGAAGCCATGGATCTGTAATAGGGGAGAAGGGGAGGGGGTCCCCCGGGAAATAGTATGTAAACAAAGACCAGCTCTGTAGCCTTTACACCTCGCTTTCATCCTCCTTTCTTGCCTGGATCTCAGGTGGAATTAAAGGGATTAAAGCAGAGAGTAAATGAGGCGAGTGTGCAAAATGACTCCTTTCTCAACCAAACGGCATGTTCCGTGCTGGGGAAATGAGATACACATTTAAATCTCATCCATCCACCGCCTGTGGCCACCAACGTGTACCTGCCTACTTAGCCCAAGGGTTAATTAATTGAGGCTTCAATGCACTATTGCAAGAGCATTATTGCATTTGATACTCTACATCTGTGATTTAAAACTCTTTCAGTCCCTTGTCAGCAAGGGAGGGCTTTAACTAGGAAATTAGCATTCAGATAAGGGTATGGTCTATTTGCTTCTGAAAGGAAGGAAATATTAAGGATGCTGGTGCACAAACCAAGCTATAATATTCTATCCCATCATGGATAGGACTCCTGAGCCCAGCTTCCCGAGGGGGTGGGAATGTAACACCAAGAAGGGGGACATCTAAAAATGACTCTGTATCCTCCAGAAAAAACCATTACATGTAGGAAACAAACAAGCAAATGCACTGAAACAGATGACAATACCATTTAATTTATATGAAAAATACTTTGACCTTACCTCCGCTTCCAAACGCATAATTATTCAAGTGTAACATTTTGGCATTATTCTGATGGCTTTATATGCGAGTTGTGAAAGGAGGATATGGGAATACTCTGCTTCCTTTTTTTGGCTTTTCTTTCTTAGCAATCAGAAAATGTAACATCATGGCTACATCTCAACTTTATATACTAAACAAAGTATGTCGACTCGGCTGCTAAAATAGATCATCTATTTTTCAAAGTAAAGGTTTATTATAAAACATGAAAGATAGTTGATCCATTAATTAACTATCTGATTTGTGGACTGCTGATACAAACACTTGGACTACACAAACAGCCTAACTATTTTGCAAACCACCCCCAATCCATTTTGAAATACTCCGTATTTTTCCATAAATTGTTTGGGAATGAGTGGGTCACAGATAGTTGTGTCCATCTGGAAACAGAACAGTGTTTGCCTCCCAAACAGATTCTTTTCATGTGCTCCCCAAATATTGATACCAATTCCTCAAAGCAGATTTGAGGACATATCCCAGAATGTAATGTTGTATGCAATGCACTGTTTCACTGAATCTAACAAAACAAACAAAAATCCCCAGCAAACATAATTTCCTGCTCCCATATGAATAAATGTGGTTAATTTTGCAAGGTCTCTCTCCTCTCCAACCCAAATATTATCTCCTTTTTCACCATTAAGATTGGCAGCTTCCAGCTTTAAGTAAAAATAACAATTGGTTCTTGTTAGGGTGACTGTTGGTTTCATTAAACTGAAATTATTGAACCAAAATCAACTTAATGTGTCCCCCTCCACAAAACCATCACTGGAATCATCCATCTTGGCAAAATTTATTGAACTCTCAGCTAAAACCATCTGGATACATATTTTTTTTCAGGTGGGCTTTAGACCTGGATATGGAACAAGGGTTTTATATAGGCTATTCTTGTGGATGGTTTGCAGAAGGACTTTTGAGATCCTTCTTGTTCTAGATCTTTCTTAATTTTTGCTACCATCAACTGTGGTGTCTTTTGGGTTCCCTAAAAAGTGGAATGTGCCAACTCACTAGACCCAACTCATCGTGGTATAACTCATCACAGGACAATTCAATAAATACAAATGTTAAATTAATTTCAGGGGAACCATGGCCAATAATAATAAAACACAAAAATTACAATAATTTTGATGAAAATATTATCACCAGTAATAAAAGTACCTGAATGAAACAATTAATTCAGCAGTGAATTGTCCTGTCATGAATTGTACTACAGTGAATTGGCCATGGAGAGGTGGTCATGGTGAGGTGGCTGCAGTGAGTTGTTCTAGACCAGGGGTGTCAAACTCAGGGCCCTTAGATCTGGCCTGTGGGGCCATCCTGGAAACAACAAAGGACTGGCTGGCAGTGCCTCTGTGTTCTGACCCAACTGGGTTCCCAAAGAGCAAGCACAGACAAAGGCAGCAGCTCCCACCTTTTAAGGTTTAATAATGAATTCTGTTCCTTTACAGATAAAAGGCTGCTTTCCATTAATTAGCTCCGACAAGAAAGAGCCTTGCCAAGGTGTTCGTCAATGATGCCAAAAATCCAGAGATAAGAACTAATTTACAAGATTCCCCAAACATGAACTAAGATGTACACAAGTTGAGCTTCAGAGCTTCTTTGCTTTATGCAAAGAACGCTTTTTCAAACCTGGCTTTTATCCTCTTGAGAGAGGGGCAGCTTTACTCCTGAGTCACCTATGCTGCTGTAATTGATCTTTTCTCTGAGTAATCCTTTGTGCACGTGCACTTGGCATGGGCTCCTCGGGAACCTCCTCATCACTGCTGCCAGCCCCCACAATCTCTGAAGGCAGCAGTCCATTCCCTGATGGTCCTGATCAGAGTCATTGCTCTCCTCAGCCATCTGCATCTGCTGCTGGCTAAAACGGGCAACACTCTGCCAGTGAAAATGGAGCTTGTGGGGTGGAAGAGCTGAGTTTTCACTGGCAGAGTGCTCCAAAAGGCTGTAGCAGCCAAAAACAGAGTCCGTTTTTGCTGGCAGAGGGCTATCAAAACAAACTAAAAACAAAACAAAAGGAGAATTGTTTCCCCCTTTGCGTTTGAGCATGTAGGAAGGGACAGGGAAGGAGAAAGGAAAAGGCAAAAAACAAAGAAAAAGAAGGGAAGAGAGCAAGGAAGAAAAAAATAAGAAAAGAGGGGAAAGAAGAAGAAAGGAGAATGAAGGGCGAAGGAAAAGGAAGGAAGGAAGATTATAATGAGAGTGAGGAAGAGCCTCAGAGAAGTCCTGCCTTAGCACTTGGCTACCACATATGCCCCTGACATAAGTAACATTGAACTGGCCATGCCTACCATAGCTACACACCCACCCCGGCCACAGCTACCCAGCCCTCCAACACAACCCTGATGTGGATGTCAATGAAATTGAGTTTGACACCACTGTTCTAGACCCACCTAGAAGGGTCAGTGACTACAGGCACTTTCACATTGATTCCACTGCTTATGTTCCAATTTATGTTGTTCGATAGATATATTCTGCATGACTACTTTCATGAATTTTTTATATTCTTGTTTGGATTTCAACATTAAATACGAACATTTAAAAAAAATTAAATACAACGCATTGCAGCAAAACTCAGTGATATCTTAACACTTTTCATCATTGTAATTTGGGGGTGGTGATGAAAATATTTGCTACCCAGTCACATTCAAAAGATATTGATGTCTTCTGAAACAGATCTAAAAGTCAAGGTACAAAATACCACAAAATGTAACATTTGAGAAAGTATTTTTATGTGTGATTCAGTTTGGGTTTTATTGATGATGAGGCTACAGTTGCGGATTTAACAAGCACAAAGTACAATCAAGAGCAGCTAATACTCTGTAGACTTGATGGCTTTGAGACAGACACCTTTCAAAGTTGCCTATTTAATAAATGTAATAGGTCTTTTCCAGTTTCATAAAGTACTTTGATAACTGGAAAGTACCAGATAATGACAGAATGTTCCAACTATGAATTTCAAAGAAATTAATTGACTCATTTAGAATCCTAAGAAGCCTATTAAAGTGGCCACCCCATTCACTCTTTTACAATCTCTCTGAGCACAAAACTCAGACTGAAACGACCACTCAGCAGTGTAAACCGCCCTTTTCATCTTCTTCTAGCATAAAAGTACATTTTTTTCATCATATAAAGAGTTTTTACAATAGTAATAAAACTACTCCAGAGAACATGTTGTCTTGAGATAGTTTAACTGTACTTGGTATCTCATAACACCCTGGGAAGTGATCATCTCATAATAATCACTTTCTTTTGTATGCCCTGCTCAACTGAGGAATGAAACTCAAAGATTACAGTCGGATAAAAGTATGAATCTTGAAACTTTTAATCTTGATCCTTACTGTCATAAAAGCTATTTATTTCTATTGCAGTAATAACACTTTAGACCCCTATCTAAGTATGTCAAGCAATCAAAATTCAAGATACATTTATAGACTGGTGTAATAACACAATTAATTAAAAATACTTTATTTGCTTGTGGGTTAATAAAGAGATGGGCCAAAATTAAGTTACAGCTATACTCCAACAAGCTGAGAAAAAAAACTTTATCCCTCTGTGCTAACCAATGTCTCAGACAGTGATTTATACTAATATTTTGTTGATTTCTCTCTAGAACTGCATTAACTTAGATACCAGTTTTTTCCATCAGTCTGTGCATAAAGAAAATCTGCATTAAAAAAACTAAGAAAAACATGCAGAACAAATTATGTGAATTATGCTGATATATACATCCTGAATTATGCTTCAGATTTCAAGTGATAGATTACATTAAAATTATGATATACTGTATTGTTTAGTTGAATCTTGAATATCAGGACCATGTTATAAACTGAGCAAAATTATAAATACCTGCATGGTAAGGCTTTAATATTTCAAAATCTGGGAAAAGCTGAACTACAGAACTACAGCACTGTTCGACATTTTATAGTGCTGCTTTTAAGCAAATATAGACAAATTTAAATTTTGAGTACCTTCCACATGATTATTTTATTTAAAAAATGCACACATCATTGAAACGCATTGTTTATGACAAGACTTGTGAATTGTAATCTTTGTCATCAGAAGATTCATGGAATCAACTCCTGTTTGACAATTACTATACAACTTGGTTGTCTGCTTACAAACAATGCAGTCGCCAATGAGGTACCATCATCAGTATGTGTGCCACTGAGTGCCATTCACGTGATATAAATGGATAAACATACAACTATTTGGGGAAGAGTGAGAAAGAAGGAAAGAGTGGAACAACAGGGACAGAACTGTTTTAGAAATGTTCAAACATCAAGCAGCAATTTGATGTGACACAAATCATTATAGCTACTAATAATTCAGTACCTTCTTGGGTTTATGCAGAGGTCTCCAAACTTGGAAACTTTAAGACTTGTGAATTTCAACTTCCAGAATTCCTCAGCCAGCAAAGCTTAAAGTTGCCAAGTTTGAGGACCGCTGGGTTTATGTAATTTTTTGCTGTACTGAAATAGCATTCTCTTAGCATTTTAATACTACTTTTCCTGCTTTGAAACAATATTTTTTTAACAAGAATCAGTATAATTCCATGTAATTGAAACAATCAATATAAATATCATTAGCAATCTTTCGAATCTTAGCCATTGCAAGAGTACATAAGACAATGACAAGTCAACCCCAGTATAGAGTTAGCAGAGGTCTGGCAAAAAGAGGTTATGTCCTTCTTTTTGTCTTTACGTCTCCTTGACAGTAAGCGCTACCTTTTGAATATCTTGGTTTTTAAATTTTATTTTGGACTGTATTCTCAGCGGGAGTCATTCAAGGCTTTGTATATTGTCACCTTATAAATTGTCTGCTTCTTTCTTTCCCTCATATGTCGACAGACTGACAGCCTAGATTTATGTTATTTAATTTATTTCTTGATTCCAGCAATCAGCTTCAAGACAGTCCTTTCAAAGCTATGATCACTGTAGTCTGTAGATCACATACATTTCTATGGTGAATTTGAAAAGCACATTGTTATTGATTCTGTATTATTACTACCATATGTTCGAGAAAATAAAGATTTGGTGGGAAAATATTGCAATTGAAAAACCAGTCTTTTGATGCAGGAAAGAGTTATTTCATAGAAAGTAGGCCTATGCTGTTGTAGGGGTTGTGATTTTTTTGCAGTTTGGACTGGAACGTTTGTCACTGATGTCAAGAAAGTTAAACAATATACAAGTAGTTCTTGTGTCATCACCACAATTGGGACAGAATTTCTGGTTGCAAATTGTTATAATTATACAATGACAATAATTTATTGTACAATGACAATAAAGTTCTTCTTATCTTCTTATCTTATCTTTATAAGTTGAGGGACCAGATCCAATCTTACTTTTTTTTTTTTTGCAGCAATCATTAAGCAGATCACTGTGATTATAAGATAACCCATTCTTCTGAATGGGCTTTTTCTTACAAGGAAACCAACAAAAAAAAAAATTAAAGTCACCAATAGTGGTGATTTGACAGCTGGATGTTACAACAAGATGTAAAGACAAGCTGGTTGCTAAGCATGGTCACATGATTGCGAGTGTTGTTGGTGGTTGTGGTGGTGGCACATTTTAGAGCGGCCAGAAATGTTTTATGGTGCATAAAGTACCTGTTCTGGGCCTATGAAGTGACCAGTTGTAAGTCAATAACTTCTTGTAAGGTTGGGTGGGATTCAATTTTTTTTACTACCAGTTCTGTGGGCGTGGCTTTGTGGGTGTGGCAGGGGAAGGAGACTGTAAAATCTACAGTCAGAGGTAGTATTTGCCAGTTCTCCAACTCCTCAAAATTTCCGCCACCGGTTCTCCAGAACCTGCTGAATACCACCTTTGGTCTTTAGATATCTCATAACCCTATTCACATGGAACATTCAAAAGATTCTATGCAAATATTAAATATTATAGATATCTTGGCTGATGGAAATAAAACATTATTCATATCTTACCTTTGGTATTTCTGGAGATGTACAAACTCACAAGGATTCCAGGCCAGGAGAGGTTCAACAAAAGACTCGGCCCAAGAGATCATGCCCACATTTGTTGCTAATAAATTGTTATATATAATGTGACAAAAGGGAAAATTATGAAATGCAAGATTGGAGAAGAATATAAATTACGTGTGGACATAATTAAATATAAATGAAATGAAAATTTGCTTTTATCTGGGACTACCCACTACCTTCTGAAGGGCCGCTCATTCTATGCCAGTCAATGCTTAAGTGCTGTTTCTGTGATCTAGAATGAACAGCCCACATCTCGGAATCTTTCTATATAGCCCTACGGAGGAAATCAAGATTAGTCTGTGAAATCCTTTGGAAAAGCTCAGGTATACGATAGTATTTGCCAGTCTTTGCTGTTACCATTCCAGAACATAGAACAAATGCTTTTCCCCCATCTTCTTGTCATTCTGCTAGAATACACAGTTAATGGCAAGCAGATTTTGTAAGCTGTTCGTCTTAGCTCATTGTTTAGCCATTGAAAATGAAGCTTTTTACATTGTACAATGGCATTAAAATTATAACAGTTCTCAGAACGTGCTCAGTTTGACAGAAGAGAGAAATTCAAACAGGAGCTTCTGCTTGAAATAAATGGTGGATGCAGAAAAATGCATCTCCTCATTGCTTTTGAGTAATAGAGTGTTCATTTCATTTATGGCCCAGGCAAATGGGAATCTCATAGATGTGTGTGCATTCACTTTCGTAACAAAAATGAAAATGGGAAGAGATTCAGGAAAATAAATTGTTAGACCCTGGACAGCACATCCTTTCTCCCAAGATCTGAATTTCCTTTTTTTTTTTTAGGCTAGAGATGGTACCAAGGTCCATCTGCCGTTCCCTTATTACAAAAGTTATGCAGTGCTGTACCTAGGAGTCTGAGGAGAGGTGTTATTGTAATTTCCCATTCATCTCATGCTGTTTGGCAAATTCTCCTTGATATTCAAAAGACTCCTATACAGAATTTATGGTATTTTCTTTTGTTGAATCATAAAGCTATTCCACTTTTGGGACTGAATGGAATCTTCTCCATACAGAGCATCTTTATATGGAATATTAAACTACTTTGGATGGCCCATGTGAAACATAGTTCCTTAGCCACTCTCCCCATGGTCAATTTTTTTCAGTTCTGGAGTACCATTATCATACAATTTACCACAAATTAGTCTCAGATTCCAATTTGAAATAGGGGCCAATCAGCATATCAAGTATGATGGCCACAGCACACTAAACAAGCATTGATAATATCAAATATTGTTGCCTTCCATAGAAGACTTGTATATTGTGTGGATCAGAAGATATCTGCAGACCCCTCAAATCCTGGACATAAACTGTTTTCAGTTTCTCCCTTTAGGATGGTGCTCCAGGGAATTGCAGGTCAAAACTACTGGACACAGGGAGCTTTTTCCTTCAAGCCATTACTCTGTTGAACACCTAATTCTCACAGTGCTCTTTAAAGTCTACGTGAATTTTCCACCAGTAATGCGGCTGTAGCATTATTATTTATCCTTCATATTACCCTTTTTACAGCCTCCTCCTATTGGTATTATGATTATTATTATTTTGTTGCTTTGCATGTATAATGAGAGCTTCGGCACCGAAGACAAATTTTGTGTGCCTAATAAATAAAGTGTCCTGATCTATTCTAGTATCTGGTCTACTAAGTCTTCAATGTGGAATTAATTTTCATAGAGAAATTGGCAACATAGACCTAAATTGCATGTTATTTTGATGATGTGTCCAGCAATAATAGTCTGGAATAAAACAAATTAAATACAAGATGAGAAGGAGTCCAGTGTTTGGAAAAATACATCAATGTGATCAGGAAATAAAAGCTCTTAGGACAAATCAACATTATTTTAGGGGCAAAAAGTTTTTCTTCACCAAGTTTTTGGAGGTCTTGAGTATTTCATCAAGCATATCGGTTAGGATGACCTAATAGTTATTTACTGGCCTCACATGTCTTCAGCCATGCTATGCTTCACCAAAAGATTTGGTGAAGAAGATTTATTTATTGACTAAACTATAATTGGTTGGGTTCATACAATATACTGAGGCATGTAATATTCATTATAGCCAATAGTGGTTGGGTTCATACTGTACGCTATTATGCTAAGCCAACAGCAACATACCACCATATGATAGTCTTGGGGTGACATATGAATCCAATTTAAAAACTTCTAGCCTATCCCTCAAAAAAGGTTCCTGTGCAAAATCTAGCAGTAGCTGACTTAGGGATTGCAAGATCAATTTTGCAGTTCTAAAGCAGAACTGCCGGTAGCATGCAGCTCTGAACCTACACAACCCATATGGCCTTTTAATTCATTGCACCTCTTTTCATAAATAAACAAAGAAAAAGAAAACAACAGAGATGGTGTCCTGTTTCCCATCCATTTCTTAGAAATGCTTTGAAGAAGGTACGATGATTTCAGGGATGCTGAAATAAAGTAAAGAGAGTGCACTGGCCATTTACTAAACTTGTTTAACAATGAAAAGAAAGGAAATTTAAAAGGTGAGTGCCATGGTTTGGCAAGAGAAGAATAGAGGGGAGGAAAAGATAAAAAACACAGTAAGAAGGAAGAGAGGGAGGGAGATAGTGGGGAGATAAAATGCCTGTATGTTTGAAAGCCTCAGCGGGCTCTTTTCTAATACTCATGATTAGAATCTGTCAGGCTTCCCATCTTGAACTTGTCAGAATGTATTCACACCCTAAACCTACCTCTTTTCTACTCACTGAAGTCTAGTGGAGAAGAAATAAGATGATGCTGGCCCCCTCAGTCTCTAATGGCCATAGAAAACATCTTTAATCACACATTGATGCAAGCCAGGTTCCTTCACTGAAGAGAGATTTCTGAGGGCAGACTCTGCAAAATCTGTGTTTCTAAGATTCAAAAACAGTTTCAGCTACGGTCTTGAGTTATAAAATATTTCTATGGTCTTTTTAGAGTTGTCAGGTACAATAATAACAGTCCACTTTTACAAGCCTGTTTTTAAAGTAAAAAATACAGTTAATGCAACATTTTGAAGATATTAGGAGTGCTTTGTTAAAATTATTTTTCTGAATGCAAAATAAATAAATAAATAAAAAATACACCCTATATAATGGAAAGAGTGGTGAATGAAGAGAAAGGAACTGTTGTCATTGGAAAGAAAACAACCCTCAAATGCACCTTTGTACCATCCCATTTGCTCAGGTTGACTAGGAAAGCACATTGGCAAGTGCCTCATAATGTGTTGCTGTTCCCTTTTCTACTCTCTGCTGTCATCATATAGGCCAGGAGGTGAATTATTGCAATTTACTAATATTACATGCACTTATTGAAATGGAGGTGCTTGAGAAGAAAACATTAAACGTAAATGATGTACCTTATAAAGCTTTTTTTTTTTAAAAAAAATAGTTTTAATAATAAGGGGAAACCATGTTTTGCAGAAAAAAAGGGACATAATGTGAAATCTCATTAGAACAGCCATTCTTGGAATCTGAGCAAAGCACTTTACACAACTGACCCAGTTTTGTTTCAGTGGCTAATTATTTTATTTACCCGTAATGTCCTGGGCCTTCAGAAGAGCTGATTTCACCTCTTTCCATTTAGCACAGACCACAAATGCTCAGCACAGAGTGGAGTACCTTTTTCTGCTCTTTGGCTATAGCTGACTTTAAATAACATCAATTAGACTGGAATTTGTTCCTATTTTGCTCTCCACTTCCTGATAATTCAAACTGAACAATTTCTCAAAAGTACCTCTTGCCTTTTCCTTTCTCGACATTATTTTGTTTAATGTCATAGTAAATTGATTGTGGAAGCTCTAAATAGAAGAAGGGATGCAACTACATAAGCAGCCTAAGAATAGGAACTTAAAAAATGGAGAGATACTTGAAGCTTTTTGCTCTTTCCCCCTGATGAGACATTCCCTATTTGTTAAAAATAAATTAATGCACTGCTTACAGTGGCCATTTTTCTTCTTATATCTATTTCCACCATTGATTAATAGAGGAATGAAAGATCATGCAAAGCAAACCTTAAACAATATGAACAAAGAAGGCAGAATGAATAGATTCTGCCCACCACTCTCTCATCTCCTTCACAAAGGTCTACAACAGTTCTTTCTTGTTGTCTGCTGCTTTTTATTGTCTTTCAGAAAACCAAAGACACAAAGACACTGGACTGATGGGTAAAATTTGAGTGGGTTAGGAAAAGGTGTGGAGCTGTAGTAGTATTGGTGCTGACATTCACTTTGTAGATAATTTTATATTGTTCAGAAGCCATTGGACAAAAGATAAGAACGTATTACAGCTCACTGTTGGCTGGAGTCACAAAGATTTAGTACAGGCACTGGAAAATTCAGCTAGGGAGTATAAATCAACCCTCAGGTTGATTTGAATTATCAATTAGTTCCAAAAAACTGAGTTGATTCAATTTGATTCTGATTTAATCATAATTCTTATGATTAAAAATGCATTGTATAAAAATGAAGGCATTTTCCTCCTTCTCAGAGAGGAACATCTAATTGTCCTTACCTTAATTCCTCTATAGCTTCAGCTTTACACTAGTGAAAATTATTTCTAGAAAATGTTATTTGTTATTTATTAATCCAATTTATATGGCTGCCCATCTCAAGTGACTCTGGATGATGAACAAAGTTAAAATGTATTATTTTGTTAAAGGAATTAACAGAGCCAAATCTAGATTTCTAGGCAATCCAATTGTTACAGGATCCAATCTGGGTTGGTCACCAGGACCAGAGGTTTAGGTTTCCGAACTTTTGGACTTGTGCTGGAGCCCATCCTCATGGAACTTCTTATCTACTGGAATGTGTTCCGCTAGAGAGAAGTTCCCTGAGGATGTGCTCCAGCATGAGTCTGAAAGCTCGGAAGCCTAAACCTTTGGTCCCAGTGACCGACACAGATTAGATCCTGCAACATTATCTTGGAACATGTATATTTGCTTTCATTCACATATAATGTTATATTATAATGAACACTTGTGGATAATCCATGAAGGATTAAAAGAAATCAAGAAAACTGAGTACCTAGAGACTGTCACCATCCCTAGAATGCTTCAAACCAATGGAGAAAACAGAAAGAAGGTGGATGTTTTTTGATATCTGGGATCCCACCTACAAGGCAGCGGTGACATCAATGATGAGGTGTGAGCAATGGTGAATGTAATGGATGCATTGGCGAGAACTCACTGGTGTGTTATGTGACATATGAATGCCTACCCATCTTAAATCTGAAATTTACAACTACCCACCCTGTTGCACTGTATGGCATTGAATGCTGGGCGGCAACAACAGGGAATGCAAGCTATCTCCATGTCATGGAAATGCGAATACTCTGTTGGATATCTGGCATCTCCTTTCTTGACCACATCACAAATGACACCATTTGACAACATTTTGATGTGGCACCAATTATAGAGAAGATGAGAGAAGGTCAGCTCCACTGGTATGGACATGTCCTGAGAGCAGCAAATTCCACTATTGCCAAGATTGCTTATCAACTAGAAGTCAATGGTCAGCAACCTCACAGGCATCCAAAACAGGGATGGCAAGAGACTATCAATGAAGATATGCAAGCCAGGGGCCTGCGCCCTGGAGACACACCCTGTTTTTCAGACCAAATGAGAGATGTATTGCCTTACAGGTAGTCTTCAACTTACAGCTATTTATTTAAGGCACAGTATGAAGTTACAATGAAAAAAGTGACTTACAATCAGTCCTTGCACTTATGACCATCACAGCATCTCCACAGTCATATAATCAAAATTTGGGCAATTGACAACTAAAATACATTTACAACAGTTGCAGCATCCTAGAGGGCCCTGTGATTGCCATTTGCAACCTTCTCATCCAGCTTCTGACAAGCAAAGTCAATGGAGGAAGCTGGATTTACTTAACAGCTGCATGATTCACTTAATTGCAGTGATTCATTTAACAACCATGGCAAAAATGTTCCTAAAATTAGGTGTGACCCTTAGCAATGGAAATTCAGTTCAGATAGTCAAGGAACTATCTGTATTGTATTCACAGTTTGTTTTGAGCAAAAATATACTCCCGACCATCATTCCTGGAAAGGAAACACCAGTGCAAATTATTGGTGTAAAAATAATCACTGAGTGTAACCTGAACATCCTGTGGACTTTGTTTAGATATACTGAAGATGAGACAGGGGACAGGGGATGAATGAGTTGTCCCTGAGTGAACAAACAAATCAAATCAGCAAATCTGATGCAATTACATTGTTAATTCTTCTGGCTGCACAAACTGTTCTCCAATTAAACCACAGAATAATTCACCACAGTGGAAGAGATAGCATTCCTTTCTTTCTTTCTTTCTTTCTTTCTTTCTTTCTTTCTTTCTTTCTTTCTTTCTTTCTTTCTTTCTTTCTCTCTCTTTCTTTCTTTTTTCCTCCCTCCCTCCCTCCCTCCCTTCTTCCTTCCTTCTCTTCCTGTTTTCAACATTTTCTCTGTGTTTGGGGAAGAGGAGGAGGAGGAAGATTGGGCACAGTGAATTTTGCATAGAAGGGATCAGTCTGTAAAAAATGGTGTCACAGAAGGAAATTTGCAGCTGTCCATCCCAGCCTGGAGAGATGAATGGCAGAGAGAAGGAGGCTATTTGAATACTGATGTGGCCCTCACTTTCTTCCATTTCCATTAATGACATGCTCATCAAGGGCAAACAATGGGACCGGCTGCCGGCTCCTGTCACACAGTGTGGGTGCCGGGAATGCCAGGCTGTCATCCTAGGGCTGCATTTAGAGACCTGCACGCTAATAAGAAGTGCTTGGTGCCATCAATGCAGACAGGTGCTTCCGAGGCTGGGACATGCTCCATTCCCTTCTTCTGTATCCCTCCCTCGACAGACACCATGAAATGCACAAATTAACAGCCCCATCATGTTGGGTGGCTGCTGTTGATGGTGAAAGCAGAAAATCAAGTTGTCACCCAGGGTGCAGCTCTGAAGTCACAGCCTCATTTCTGTCTGGGTGCCCTATAATAGCAAATGCCAGAGAGTTGGATGGATAGGCATCCATTAATCCTTTATGTTAAGGTCCAGATGCAGGCTGGCCAGAGAATTAGGAGCAGCATTTTCCCTCTTGGGTGATTTGTAAAAAAAGCAAGCAATGCTGTGAGAGCCCTCTCTTCCTTTGTGGGTCCACCCACAACTATCAATGTAACCCTCATTGCAAGATTTTTCTGTTACCAGATCAGTATGGATTTTTGTTTGATTGAGTACAAGTTATTCAATAGATTGCTTTTAGTCACAAGAATAAATTGATAATCTCAATGATGAATTTAATCAAGGAAATGTGCTGATTTCTGATATTCTTTCTTCTCTAAACAGAAAGGGGAGAAAGGGCAATTTTCTCTTTAATTGGATTTTTTTTTTTAAACTAATGTACAGTATAGCCAAAAAATGTTACTTATTTCAGAGTCTAGGGCATGGCCTAAAAGGTGTTGAAATCAATTTGCCAACTAACACATTTTTAATACCAGGAGTTTGTTTGGGGAATTGTAATGCTATAATACTGATGATAGCCTGAAGCCTACATTGAAATACTTTGGGATTCCCCTCCCCTCTCTTTCTTTCTGTGTCTGTGTGTATTTGTGTGTGTGTGTGTGTTGAAATGATTCACTCTCAGGTAATTTCTTCTCATGTGATATCATCAGTTGAAATAAAACGCCAATCTTTGGCATTTGAGGCAGCTAATAAAGTAAATAAAATTTAAGAATGTGATCCACAGAACTATTTGAGACAGAAAATCTTTCATTTTGCATGGTTTAAAGAATTTTAACTTATCGATTGATTATTACCCATCTGCTGAGTCCCTACTTAATTTGAAAAATCCGCTAACTTTGAAAATTTTTGTAATGACAAACAAACTATATGAGGAATTGTCAGAGATGCTGGGCATGTACATTAACTCTGGAGAAGAAAAAAACTATAGGGAGACATGATTAAATGTCTGAAGAGTTGCCGTGCAGAAAAAGCGAATAATTGTTTAGAGTTGTTACACAAGAACTACATGAAACAGTGGCTTAAAATTACAAGGAAGTGGGTTTTTCTGGGACATCAGAAAAAAATTCCTAGAAGTAAGAGTTGTTCAACAATGAGACTGTCTTAAGAGATGGTGGGCTCTCCTTAGTAGAAATAGAGAATAGAGGGCTTTATAAGTGGATTTCTGCATGGGTTAGATTGCCTGGGAAATTCTTGGACTTGAAGATCTTAAAGTTGCCAATGTTCAGAAACACTGGACAAGATGCTGTCCAAGGTCCTTCCAATGATTACATTCTAGAATTCTGTGATGAAATAGACCATTTATTTCCCAAACAGAATTCAGTGTTGATAACTGCCTCATCCATAAGAATACAAATTTGTTCCATATGCCCTTGGCCTGTGCCAGAAATAAATAACAGAGAGGCTGAGTCCTTCAGACTGAAAAAAAATAATAATGACATAATGGGCAAAGAATTCTTATATAAAGCAGGAAGAGTAACAAAATTTACAACATAAAACCCCCTCCTGTCATTTTTATAGTAATACTAAAGCACTTTATTGAATTTATGAGTACATAACTATGAAGAATGTAACTTGAATTAGGACCAACTTGGAAGTATAATATCATCTATAAACCTTTTTTCTATTAGCCCCTTCTTTTATTATTTATTTTCCTTTTTTTCTTCTCCTTTAAGCCAAAGAGAAATTATTCTCTTCCTGATCCCTTCTGGATTCCAGTTTATAATACTCTTATACATTCTCTCTTTCTAGCTTGAAATGAGTAAAATATAACAAATTGGTATGATTTAGAATTAAATAAACTTCTTATAAAATATACCGCATAGTTCTCACAAAAGAAATTGCACAATTCTCCTTTGATCATGATTATGACATAGTGTGAAGAAGAAGAAGTGGAAGACCATTTGAAATAGTTATTAAACCTAGAAAGAAATAAAATTTGAGCAAAACACACTCCAGCAAATAGAAATTAGACCAGGCTTATTCATATACGAACCTAGGATTCTGTTGTTAAAAACCCAGAAGTTGTTTTATATCTGGAGCTATTATATCTGTGGCTAAATTTGTAAATGAACAACTGTAAAGGTGGGGAATGGATATAACACAGCAAGGAAAGATGTTTTACCATGTTTTTCAACCCTATTTTATTCCCTGCATCCCCAAGGAATTTTCTGAAGGGGCAATAAAATAAAATGGGTGAAACAAAGCCATAAGCCGGTTAAGTCTGAAAGACATGTCATCTCATCTAAAAAGAAGAAACGGACCATTTCTACACGTAGAGCTGACAGCAACGCCTGAGCTAGCAATACTGCTATTCCATTTGATTTATAGAATAATGGGGTGACAAATGATGACAAAAATAAACTTTTACTGCACTGAACTGCTCCTTTATTTATGAAATTTGGCCAAGTAGTGAAATCTTTTATCTGCAAGTTGTAACATGAAGTGGAAACGAGTGATTATGGTGTGGTAATAGTAATCCAGTGATGGAGGCAGAGTCAGTTGGAAATGGATTGAAGTAAAATAACTATCGCACCGTGATAAATGTGAACAGTGCTTTGCTGACAGATGATCTAACAGGTGTTCATAACAACTATATAAGAGGATTTATTTATGACCAGCCACAGCCACAGCACTGTAAATCAGCTCCAGCAGCTGCACGGCACTGAAATGGAGTCCCCTGATGCAGGAACGTTGCAAGAACCTGAAGAACAAAATTCACTCTAGAATCCTAATCACCAAATCACCTTTTTAGGCAATTACACTAGACTGAAGAAATCAGAAATTACTTTCAATTACTTGAAGTTTAGTTGATAACTTTCCTCCCCCCCCCAAAAAACCCCAAACAAAACAAAATAACATACATACACAAATACACCAGGACTGCAACAAATTAATCGCTACTTTTAAGAAAAGTAAGCCATAGTAGGCAAAAATCACTTTTTAGGACATAAATAGAGTTGTGAAGATCAACTCTTTTTTTTTTAATTTATACTTATTTATATTTCATATTTCTAAAGTGCCCATTTTCCTAAAAGCAGGGCTCTGAGCATGTACATAACCAACAAATAAAAACATAACCAACAAATAAAAACATATAAAAATTATCATTAAAATTAAAAATTAAATTAGGCTTAAATAATTTAAATTATAAAATAATGAAAAACATCAAAAAGAGGAAAAATTCTATGACGGCTCTTTAATGTTGAAATAAAACTCTTAACTTTATTATATCAAATTATCATATACTAGCACATTTTGAATCCAAAAGGCCAAACTTCAAACTGGAAGATCTGGAAGATTTTATACACACACACACACACACACACACACATGTGTGTGTGTGTGTGTGTGTGTGTATTTATATATATATTTATATGTGTGTGTGTGGTGCTGTAAATATATATACTAGTATAATCTACTATATGTTTTCTGGGTTTTCGGCAGAGTATTGTATGTGAATCTCTTGTTTCTTTCGGGTTTCTCCCGCGTAGAATTGGACGTATCTAGGCAACGTTTCGTGAAGTCTCATTCATCATCTTCAGGCTTGTTTCTTCAGCTCTGTGCTTCTCAGAGTAATGAGTAATGAAAACAGCCTGAAGATGATGAATAGATTCATCGAAACGTTGCCTAGATACTTCCAATTCTACGCGGCAGACAAACCCGAATAACCAGAGATCCATATATATATATATATAAGTTTCGCGGGTACTTAACATGTGTGCTGTTCAGCTTCCTTCGGGTATATCCCTAACGTCATTGTAGTGCTTTTAAAGTGTAGCAACGTTTCAGCAGAATCTCATCTGCCATCATCAGGCTTCTGTATGAGTTCGTATGTGGGGTCAGGCTATCACAGCCGTTAATTTTAAATTTGAGGTGAAATTGGGGTGAACCAGGCACCCAGATGAAACCTAGCTTCCTAATAGATAATAGCCATCCTTTCACGCGAACCAAGCTGCACTGAAGAGCCTCCAATACAGAGAACACAGTGTTGCCAGCCAATCAAGCCACAAACGGACAGAAAGAACCAGAACACACCAATCAAACAAACTCCAAGAGCAATGAAACACAGACCAAGACTCCCAACCAATCAGGATGTAAAAAAAACTATCCTGGGACCAGCAGTAGGCTAGCCTTAATTTAAAAATTAATGGCTAATGATAGCCTGACCCACATACGAACTCAATACAGAAGCCTGATGATGGCAGATGAGATTCTGCTGAAACCTTGCTACAACTTTAAAAGCACTACAATGACGTAGGATAATACCCGAAGGAAGCTGAACAGCACACATGTAAGTACCTGCGAAAACTTAAAAAAACATATATATATCTATATATTGTATCTATATATGGTATTCAGCTTTGTTCAGGTATCCCAAGTCATTATAATTGTGCTTTTAAAAGCACAACTATAATGATGTGGGAAAATACCTGAACAAAGCTGAATACCATACATGTAAGTACCCGTGAAAATTTAAGAAAACAGACCACACACACCCCCCCACACACACACACCACACACACACTGATGGCCGCTTCTAACAGGTAATCCTGAAACTGCTAAACCTAGAAGTGCTTTTGGCAAGTCTGGGAAGCAGACTGAGAAGACCTGTGCCCAGCAGCAGCATTCCTAAAGAGTTGAAGACACCTTAATTGCTTGGTCAAAGTACACCAAGTGGCCTCTTCACTTCACCAGTACAGATTATGATGCCTCCAGAGGCCTGAACCACTTCAGCAAAGAGAATCTTAGGTCACTTCAGACAAGCTTATTGTAGTCACCCACATCCTGAAGCTGCAATTTCTAGCCAAACATAACAGTTGATGGGCAATGTATAGGAAATACTGCTTAAGTTAATTGCCCACACAAAGATACAGGTAATCGTCAGTTAATGACCTCTCAAACTTGCAACAGCACTGCAGGAGGAGACTTATAATCATCCTCAGCATTCCAATTACTGCAACATATTTACCGTCACATGATAACAATTGCTGGGGGGGGGGGNGGGGGGGGGGGGGGGAGAATTTGGTGCCTATCTTGCTGTAACATCAGAGCATTCCTAGTTAAAACATCCTTTGTCAGCTTCCAACAGTCAACATCAATAGGGAGCTGATAGGAGATCACAAATGGTGACCACATAAGGTCTTCCCTTAATGGTCAACAGTGATTTGCTTAACAAAGGCAACCCAGGAATGCCAGAATTGCTGTCACTAAGCAGCATGATCAGGTGAAATCATACTATACACCCACATTGCTTAGCAATGGTAATTCCAACCACAACTGCCACTGTCTATAAAACTTCTAAAAGAATTCTATCTAATCTTTTTCAAGACCTTGATAGAGGTATTTTAGAATACAGATTTTTGAACAATTCATTAAGTAGTCATGGGCAGATTAAAACTGAACAAAGTAGTTTATTAGTTTAAATAATTCATTTTCAGGAAAAAATTCAGTTTGTGTGTTTTCTAGCAACAGTATTCTGGCTAGCAAACTATTCTTTAATTAAGGATTTTTGCTTGTAAAGAATATTGTAGCTATATTTGGGTAAAATCCAGTTTTGACTGACTTTCTAATCAAATACTGCCCCAAATTTGTCTCATTCAGTAAGGATTCTCCTTATTGCTAGCAACGAATGTTGGATTAATCCATCTCCCATTAAATATGGACAACAGAAGCTTGCATATTTTAAGAAGAATAAATGGTAAAGAGTATGGATTACATGGCAGAAGAGCAGCAATCTGAAAAATAATGCACATCATCCCAGATCATTATTTTTTCAAAGATTATTAAAAATAAACACACAAGGAGAAAACAATAAGCTGCTAGAAAAATAGAGTAAATTCAAGATCTCAAATCATGTTCTAGTTGCTATTTACCAAGAAATTATGTATTATAGATGCATTTTTAAAAAATGGATGAAAAAATACAATTGATTTCATCAAAATGGAGTATGTTATGTTTTTAAAAGAATATTACACTTTTTAAAGAAAAAATATAATCATATAACCAAAATATACAGTATTTCCTTTATTAAATCACTTTCCATTGATAATTAATACAGGACAATTGTACAATAAAGGAAATTGTTTAATTTCTACAATTCTTAAATGTGATTGGCAGGCATTCAGCAAGCTAAGCGTAATTTTCAAGAAAAAATATCCCCTTATGTCTGAAAAGAAAAGTTTTCTATCAATGTGTGCTACCTGCTCCAACATATACCAGTGAAACATGGACACTAACTTCACAATCAATACAAAAGCTAAGAGTGCTACAAACTGCAAAAAGTTAAAAGTGCCATGATGAAAAAAGGCTTATCTATATAAATTTATAGTTAGACAGGTAGAATTGAATATTTGAAATCTGTTTAACTAGAGAAAATTGATAATAGCGAAGACATATTAAAAAGGAAGAATCCTTTTGCTGTTCTTGGACTCTGAACCCCATTAGCCTGGTTAACACAGCCAATAGATACAAATTATGGGGGATTCAGTAAGAACTAGAGCACCATTACCACTCTCTGATCTAAACCATCCCTTTCCATAAGCAATGCTTGCTGATAACAATGTGTATAAACTCAGCAACTGAAAATTATTATCATGCTCAAGTAAATCGCTCACATGTAGCATTATGTATAAATTTGGATCATGCTAGAGACTGACAGTTTTTTTTTCTCTATTCCTAAGGTTCAAGGCTAATTTGTTATTGAAGAATCAAATTGTTCAAAAACTGTTTCCCTTTGAATATGTACACACACACACACACACACTTTTAAGAAAAAATTGATTAAATTACAGGAAAATCTGTTTCTTTGCTGATGCATATAAACGATCCATAGCATTTTCGTAGGAATAAATTTCAGACATTGTTTTTACTTCTAGTATTTTGGAGTCTACAGGACGAATGAACTTATGGACACTTGATAGGGTTTTACTGCTTTACATTTTGAAATTAATTTTACTTGCTTGGATTATTCGCTAGTTTCTCCTACAAAATAAAGACCTTCAGTTTTGCTGGTCATGGAATTCAGTCTTCTATCTCCAGCAAATCTTGCATTGGAAAACTTTATTCTAGATTTTTACGCCTTAAATCACAGACAACAATCCTTTTGTATTCAGGGCCCACACCCATTTTCATTATTATTTTTGATGGTCACGAGCTCAAGGGTTAAAAGGTGTCTGGTAGTTTTTGTGGTAGTTCAAAAAATACTAGATCTATAAGAACCATCTTTTATTTCTCTGGTTTTCTGTTAGAAAACAGCATAAGATGACTGTATAATTGATTTGCAATAAAAATTCAACAGGGCTACTCTGCAGCAGTCTAAGAATCAGTTTGCCCATTGCTGTCTTGAATATACATAGACCGAGATTTTACCATCAAACAGAGAAATTTTTCTGTACCTCTATTTTTTGAAAAATGTATATGTATTGCCTACATTTTAAAGCACACATCAATGAGAAGAGCGATAAAGCTGCTTTTGAAAACCCAGAAATCTGCTTTTAAACATAAATATTTGGATTTTTGAAACTTTAATAGTGTGGTTTACTTTTCAATACATTGATAACATGTAACTTCCATATGCTCTCTCCCACTTTCCATTCTAGGCATACCTAGAAATGATTAAAATTAGGATACTGCTCAGTCATCATTCTGCTAGTTTAATTGGAGAACTGGGCATATACGACTGGGTTCAATAACTACCTACACAATATTTAGATATACTGTGCCTATATTCTACCACATATTAAGTCTTGAAGGACATTCTTGTACCTAAGTTATTTGGTTACCTCATGTAAAACCGAGAGCTAAAGTCCTTGGAATAAAGGTTGTTTCACTGCTAAGTAATCATGTTTTGCAATATTCCCATGTTTTCCTTATTGATATGAACTGAATAAAGGGTTGTTTACTATCTAAAATAAAATCAAACTGAGATTGAACTATTTAGGTAAAAATTATAATTAAAAAAGCTAAATTGCCACCACTTCTTTCTCTTCCTCCCATTGCTACTTGTCTGTTAACCGTCTTAACAGATAGCAATGGGCAGTGTCCACACTATATCGCATTAGCAATACATAAGCATGATCTTCTATATACTATTAAAAGCCTCAGCATGACTTTTATCTGGGCAAGATAGTGCCTTCATAGAGCAACAATTTTTGAACAAAGGAAATTAAAAGTGGCTAACCTACTGAATGTGTGCAAAACTGGGATCCACGACTCCTGAGGAAATGAAATTTGGGGAAATTGTGGCTGCTGCCATGCTTCTGGGCTGCCTCTGCACTGATGTGATCTTCATTTTCAACATTCCATGACAATTTCCCAGCCAGTCTTGTAATTCCTCATTTCCCCCCACCAACCCAGCAGCAAGAAATTGATTCATCATATAGCTCTTTAAGAAGCAACAACTTTAAGATGCATGAACCCAGGGCTGGCCAATAAGATTATAATACATTCATGCAATCCAAAATATCAAACCCAAATGAAGATCCAGAGCTGCATAAATTGGTATTCAAACACAGGAACCATGGCCAGTATTGCAGCAGAATCTCAGTGTTGGAAAAATGATACATGCAGTAAGAGGTACTCAAAGCCATTCAATTAGCAACAAGATGTGGTGAAGATTCATAACCCATCCATATGAGCTGGTCTTCAGAAATGAAGGACATCAAGTAGGACTACAGAGTTGAATTATAGCTTCTCAACGTGCAGTACTGTATAATACACAATTACCAAAGGTATTCAATTGTCATCTCAACATAAAAATATGCCCATCTGTCAAATCCATCAAAAACGTTACCATAAAACATACCATAAAAAAACATACCATAAAAGAGAGTGATCAGGCAATTTTTGCACTGAACAGTGAAAACAAAATTACGCAGCACTTGACAGACAACTATATTGGGCCTTCTGAAGCTTCAATACTTAAATTTCAAATTATTGAAAATGAACTAGCTGCTATTTACCTTCAAATGCACCTTCCACAACAGCATTTTTTTTCAAGATAATGCTGCTGTGTAATGAATAATGATATAGGGTGAACGTGAACCACTTTAACAGAGTTCATGGATCTTTGCAAATATGATCCATTAGCAAAAACACAGTCCTATGTGGATATTCCAAAATTGTCCACTTTGACTAATAAGTGGCGGTAAAGAATGAATATTGTAAAAGAATGTAAAAGTTCTCCAGAATTTTTGAAGCCAATGTTGTGGGTTGAGTGTACAGTATACTATTTCTCCACGAAGAGAAACTTTATTGTCTTACTAACAAATACTGAAATCAACAATATATGACAATTGTAGAACCAGTTCAAGAATGCAGTATGTGATGATTTCTTGCAACTCAAGAGGACAAATATCAATGCTCCTAATATCAAGATCAAAAATAGGAGATATCACGAACAATCTTTTCTGTATTTTTAAGAAAAACTCAAGGATTTTGCAAAAACATTTAAAGAATATAATTTGCCAAAACCAACAAACAGTACAATTAATCAAAAGGGTGGCAATAAGGAATTATTGCACAAACTGCAATATAGCAAACAGCAGAAATTTTAGTAAACAATGAGCCCCTACTGAATAATGAACAAAAAGCAGTATCTGACTGTGTGTAAGTACTTGCAATCTTTTTTCAATAATTTTCATTGATGCACCATGAGAAATGGGAAATACATTTGTTATCAACTTGATCCTTGCTGGAAATGTTGCTATTGCTGTAGCATTATCTGGTATTGCAGCAACATTGATGTCTGATGGTAGACAGCTCATTAAAGATTCAAGATACTCCTCAAAGTGAATGAAAGTGCTTTATGTAACATAAACAAAAAAACCAAATACCCACCCCTACCCAATTCTGCAAATTTGGTTTGACATGGAAGGCTTAATTGTCTGGGGTGACAGTCCCTTTTTTAGGGGCTTTGAAGCCGAAGACTAGTCTTTTCATAATGTATGAAAAATGAGGCCCTTGGGAAAATCTTAACCATTTGCTGTGGAAATTTCAATCAGCTTCTACCAATTGTAAAAACGAAAAAAGTTGCTAATGTGCAAAATCCATGCATCAAAAATCATATTTATGGATAAGCTTCAAGTTTTAATTGAAGAGAAGCATACAACTGAGAGAGGGATGTTGGTGAAGACAAAATTCAGAAAAATCAAAACGATGAAATAGAATTACCAATAACACTTATATACTGCTTCATGGTGCTTTACAGGCCTCTTTAAGCGGTTTTACAGAATCAGCATATTGCCCCCAACAATCTGGGTTCCTAAAAATATGGTTCTGCAGGCAAGAACTATTGAAAAATGTATAAATTTCATCTACTCAACATTTGACAATCCTGCAGAACTGTTCTCAAATAACAGTTCTTTGAGAACAGTTCTGCAGGATTCCACACAATAAGATATGTGTTAGACCATATTAATGACAAACTTGAATCTTCCAAGACTTTGCAATGGAATGTGGATGGCTATGGAAGAACTCTGTAAGAATCTGGAGAAATCAGTATTCCAGCATGGTCAGTTGTATGCCACTTTAAGCCAAGGAAAAAGAAGTGAAAATACTTGAAAATACTTGAAATGGCAGATCAACCACAAATGTTATAATCAAATGTGTCTTTTGTTAAACAAAAATCTTTTATATTTGTCTTGCTATGCACCTTTAATAAAATGTTCTCTTCTTAATTTTAGAACCTAAACAATAGAAATCTGCCTGTGGTCATTCTGTTTCTCTACTTAAGTAAAGAAAGATGTCTGAAAGGATGACCCAAAGGGCCAAGGGTTATATAGTAATAAGTAAGATTGTCTCAGCATTAGGGCAGGAATAGGAATACTATTCCTTTACCGCATTGTACATTTTTGCAAAACAGGCTTAAAAATTGTGGTGAGAATCAGAAGCATTTACGAGAGGATCTCTATCCTCAGGTAATTTTAGAATATTAGCTGGAACCAATTCATGTATTATTTTATATTAAATCTCAGTGGCTCTGATGATGCAATATTATATAAGATCAAACAGCATTTTAAGCATTGTCATATTACAGAGGGTAATTACTTCATATAATCTTAATTCTACAGCAATAATTTTCAAATGGGCCTTAGCCAATAACGCTGCCAAGAATGCAGTAGATCAGTGGATCCCTTGTAGCCTTTTCTCATATGTGAGGTACATCAATAATGGGTGCATGTCTTGTTATGCATTCATAGTACAGAAATACCATGAGACTATACCACTGAATTTCTAGATGGTAGAGTACAGCAGATAAATAAAAATGCATTTTAATTGAAAATTACTGATTAATATATTTTTTTTCTTCTGTGACTGATTTCTACAGCAACCTAGTCTATTTCCCTAATATTTTAAATAGTGATACAGTCAATTGAAAAGAATGTTAGCACCCTCAAGCAAGAAGCTAAAACAGCTCTTTACTGATGATCCACTCAAGAAAAACAGACCTGCATTTAGATCGTATCCATTTTATGTGCATTATATCATGATAATTATTGAAGCCAATAATGTTAATACTATTATCAATGCATTGTTCTCATATATCACAATTCTATTTCTATTGCTGCCAGCATAAAATTTTCTAGGAAAGTTCCAAGACCTTTTGTAATACCCTATCTTGCTGGGGTGGAAGTGGAAAGGACCAGAGGTGGTATTCAGCAGGTTCTGACAATTCTGGAGAACTGGTAGCGGAAATTTTGAGTAGTTTGGAGAACCAGCAAATGCCACCTCTGACTGGAGATTTTATAGGATCCTTTCCCATGACCCACCAAGTCATGCCCACAGAACTGGTAATAAAAAAAAATTGAATTCCACCACTGGAAAGGACAGTGGAGAATGCACAAAATTTTTCCCGTTTTTTTTTTCCTTCCCAGTTGTTTCCCCCCCAGCTCTCTTGAAACAGAGCATTCTGTCAAAGAACTGACTCTGGTTAGATAGGAATGCATTAAAAAAGGTGCAGGTAAAGAACCACTAAAAATCTCCGTATGCAAGAATTGGAACAAATGAAACACTGTTGGAAATCCAATACTGTTTGATTTCAGGAATAGAATTGATTAATTTCTATTCATATGCTATAATTATAGGACTATTCTTTCACAAGGAATATTAGCAACTTAAAAAAACCTATTAGAGCCTATGTATTGATTGCAGAGTATTCTTTTTTTGCTTGGGTTCTGAAGGTTTTTTACAAGTTCAATGTAACTAGTTTGTGGTCCTTGCAAAAGCTTCTGAAGATGCAAGTACATGCATAAGAAATAGTTTTGCTGGGATACCCAATGCAGAAATGGATTGCATGGCCAGAAAACTGTGAAAGCTAATTGCACCACAGCTCTTTTTGCATAAAGTATCTGTAGTCTAGTGCTATTTTACTAAAAAACAAACTAGTAGTGTTTAAATATGTAGGATACACACATTCTCAGAAAAAAGAGAAAACCCCATATTTATCATCATGTGACTTTATTATCATCTCAATGTTTAGGAATTATGGCAGCTACAGAAAGCAGATACAAATAAATGATGAATACAGGCGTAACCACTGGGCAATGAACACTAAAAATGTGATTCCTTTAAAATGACAGCCCTGCCCCCAAATTCTAAAATTCTTCCAAAAGCTTATCTCATGATGAACCATTTCAGACTGATTTCCACAAACATTATTTAATTGTTCTAATTAAACTGATTTTTTAAACTAAGTTTTCTAAGTCAGCTTTTTTCGCAGAAAATTAAAAAAAATCATAATAAAACTAGCAGAGTGAAGGGAAAAATCAGGCTAAAAGGGAAATGTGTAAGTAACATTTAAAATTTAACAGAGGTAAAATGCATATTTCTTTGGTTAGAAAAAAGGGGGTGGGGGAGTGGAACAATATACTTGTTTGTGTGATAGATGTACACTATAGCATTCTAAAACAGGAGACAAGAATGTCAAGAGTGTATTCTTCCCCCACCGCCAGATGGAAAGGCTATTATTATAAACAAAAGGCAGCCGTAGTGGATGCCAGGCACTGTTGTGGTGTGCCAGATTCTGAAGTCCAGATGTAAGCGGGTTACCCTTGGGACAGGACAGGCTTCAGCTCCCGCAGAAGAATGGAGCCAATCACCGTCTTCTCCGTGTTGATGAAGAGCTGTGCTGTGGATCCTTCTTCCAGTTCCACTGTGACAAGCACAAGTGACCCACTGTGCACAGTTTTAGCCGCAAACCTAACAGATTAAAAACAAAATTGGTGAGTGGTTCCCTAGAAAACTAACATAAATTGCAGCGTTTGTTTCAGTGATTAAAGGGATGAAACTTCACAAGACACCCATAGAATACAAAGCTGTTCCACAGCCAAACCATTAACACTGCACACTATATGAAAATAATACAATTTTATATAATTATATCTATATAATTTGCATAGAAGAACACTACAAATGCTTAAAACATAATAGTTAAGTTTGAATTTTGCCTGAAACAGCTTCGTAGAACACATAACTGATCTGAAGGTTAACTGTATTCATTAAGGAGTCAAAATCTTGCTAATATAACATATATGGTAATCAATAAAGAAGGGCCTCCACAACATATACTCTTAAGCACCCTCAAAGATTCAAATTTTCCAAATTAACAAATCTTTTTCAGTTTTACATATTGGAACATTAAATGGATTTCTAATGACTTTAAGCCAATAAAAGGAACCATGAGCTATAATCCTCTATTACTAAATTCCAAAACATGAAAAACCTACTCATTACATGGAATTAAAAGCAAAACTAGTCTTTTAAGCACTGCAACTGATTGAAAAGCCATTTTAGGCACAATGAACTTCTGTCAATCCCGTTAATTCATTCTACATGCAGAGCCAGACCCAAGAGACAGGATGGAAAGACATAGCAAGAGGCTACTTTTCAACCTTCCTCAAAGCAAACTGCCCCCCCTTCTCTGCGTGGAAAAAAAAAACCAGGGACAACCCAAGGCACAGCAAAGTTGCTGCACATGGGCTTTTGAAAACACTAACAAGTGTGGAGCAGGTCTGCGACCCACAGTGACCCCACTTTGCGGGGCCAATTCCCTCTCCCCTTTCTGAATGACACGTGTCTGAATCAGAGCCATCTGCCTCAATTTGCGCAACATCTTCAGCCACAATAGGACCCAGTTAGCCCTGACAACAGCTCACAATACATAAAAATAAAACTGCTGTGCTGACAGCACGCCATCAGCTATTCAAGAGCAAACCAACTGGTCAGTGTCTCATGTCTGACAATTAGCATGGGCCTTGCGCAGCGTCTCCTGGGCTCCTTAGGGATCTGTTTAATTACCATCAACATAAAAGTGGGAGTTTATCAGCAGATACTCAAAAAGCTTCACTCTCGACTTAATTAAAATATTAGCCTCTTCAGCAGGAAGCAGATTCTCTTTAAATGAAAAGTAATTTCTTTTTTTTAAATATTAAGTATATCAGCATCAAAATCTTGTAACACATTATACTAATTTGGGAAAATATAAGCCTTTCCTAACTGCACTCTTCATAGGTCAATGTATTTATTTTATTTAAATTACATATACTATTTTCACTCTTCATGGCTAAGAAGAAGAAAAAAACATTCCCATCAAAGCAATGCCAACAGTGCCACTTAGTCTTTTTCTTTCAGCAAAATGTTAAAATCTATGTTTCTCCCATCAATTTGGAAAGGGTGATAATTAAGTAAACAATAGTCTTATTAATCTATTTCTTTATCATTTGTGTCTTGGGACTATAGAAGTCGATTATGCCTGATTTCACATAATAAAAGCACCAGAGCTGGGGCTTTCATGGTTTTTCATAGCCTCAAGGTTCATTTTAGTCTTGTTCTAGTCTAAACTGCAAGCGATATAAAGTCAATGTTATTATAAAAGCAAACATAGCCCAAAGGCACAATGGGGTCAATTCTAGTTGGGTGCTTTTCATGTCACTTAAGTAATTAGTTAAGAAAAAAAACTCTTTGAAATCTCTTGGAAAAAGATTTTGTTGTAACAGTAAGAAATCTGTACCTCCCACCTTCAAACAAGTATTAACTTCCCATGTGGCAGGGATTAATGCTGCTATTATATCTAAGACAAGCTAATATTGGAAGCACTTATGCAAGTCAGATGATGAGTAGTGTCTCACACAGCATTTTACTGTTAAAGACAAATCTATTTAAAAGGATAAGCAAGTGTGGTCACAAATATTATGGGTTGTGGGAGGTAAACATTACTTGAGTAAAATTAACACCCAGACAACATTCAAGGACACTTGTGTCAGTAAAGAAAACATACACAAACATGTTGAACAATGACTTAATGGAGAATACAATGGTTCTAAAATGATAGAGGTAATCTACTTAGGAAACCTGGCAAAGAAATATACAGTCCCATACATCCAAGGCATCTATACATAGACATTTCTCATCTGTAACCTCACCAGGTTGCTCTGCAGCTTTTGTAACTTTTGTATACATATGTTCACATTTTTCTTATAAGGGAAGAATATGCAACTTATACACATTCAAGATAAAACACTTGAAATTATTAAACTATATAATTTTTAAAAACTCACACCTCTGTGTATTTTATTTATATGTATGTACAACAACCCTGGCACATAAAGTGCATGGGGGATGGTTTTGATTTTAAGACTACAGGCCTTCATTTATGACTATAATTGGCATTGGAACTTCAACTGCTAAGCAGTGCAGTCATTAAGTGAGTTTTGCCTATATTTACAATGTTTTTTCTTGTTAAATGAATCACCATGGTAATTAAATGAACCACAGAGTCAATAACCAAATCTGGCTTTTCCCATTGCCTTTCTCTCTTTTGCTATGCAAACACACACACACATCCTTTATTATTTTTATAAATAACCCAAGGCGTTGTTGTTTGAAAGCCCTCTAGGAAGGCTGTAAATGGTGATCATATGACTCCAGGATGTTTCAGTCATTGTAAATACATTGCAGTTGCCATGAATTTTGATCACGATTGCTGCAACAGTCATAAATGTGAGGATCAGTCATAACGCACTCTTTTCAGCAGCACTGTAACTCTGAACAATCGTTAAATGGTCATAAATCATAAATTTTGAAATTAAATGCTGATCATTTTAATGTATATCCACTTTGAAAAGGAGATCTACACTTAAAAGGAAAGCCTTCATAAAGAAAAAAAGCCCTTCAGATTACATACTGTTACCCTTGTCCTTAAAAGGAAGCAGTAAAGCAAAGTCTAATTTTGAAAAATATTCCTGATTTTAATTCTAAAGCAAGGATGTCAAACTCGTGTCATCATGTCATCACGTGATATATCGCAACTTTCCCTTCTTTGCATCTGGCCTGCAGGTCTGACATCCTGTTTTAATGTAATAATCTGCCAATTTTTTAAACTAATGCTGCTCCCAATCTCTTCTTCACTCTTAAAATGAAGATAAAAATTTATAAATTGATTTAGAAATCACAATTTTCAGAATCAGAAAGCCACTACATTATTTCTTTTGTTTAAAAAAAATACTTTAATTGTTTATTCACTTATATAATCACTGCTTACAAAAGATTTGTAACACTTTCCAATTGCATGCTTTCTTTCATGTAGTTCTGATCCAAGTTCAATTTCTTCCTCTTTTCAAATTAACCAGGAATGTTATAATAGCCCATTCATGCTACAACTTTTTTCCTACTCTCTGCATGTAGCTTTCATTTATTGCCTGCTGAAGCAGACAGAATCCTATTAGTAAGAAAGACCATCACCACAGGCCCAAGCCCTAGCTGTATAAAAATAATTAGCCCAAAGTTGACAAATGAATAATGAAATTGTACAATGAATTAATCTTCCAATCCAAAATACCAGGGTAGCCTTTGAGCAGACATGAAAAGAATCTACAATCTTTTAACTATTATAAACCATAAACTTCGCATAAACCAGTCCAAACTAATAAAAACAATTGTTATTGCTCTTTTATCAGTAACATAAAGAGAGCTATAAGTCATAAACAAAAGTCACTTTAGGAAGTAACTATTCGGTGAAACAGAGTTTCTAAAACAAGTAGATTCTACAATTTCATAGACTGTACATACCCAGCAATTTTATTTTTCTTTTCTGGCTGTGCTTCAAACAAAATAAAGCCACAAAAGGCAGGCAGGCAAGCCAGTCTCTCCTCAACCCCCTCTCTGCCACTTTGTTATATTGGCAGATTCACAGCTCTGTCTAGAAAAGTATGATTGCAATTGTATTGTTTAGTTTCATTTTATTTTTCTTATTATGTAGTTATCACAATTCAACTCTCAAACCAAACCATAAGTATTATAGCTTGAGAAACAGAATGGCACGTACAGTTATTTAATATTGAAAAACACCACAAAAAGCATCAATTTGTTTTGTATCAACATTTAATAGTTATTCTGGCATTTAGTATGTCTCTGAGGTTATTACGTTTTGTACTCTGAAAAAGAATTGGTTTCCTGCAAAATTCAGTATTTCTGTGTTAAAAAAGGAAATTATAAGTAGTACCATTGCGTAGTTCCCATTATTGAGAAGCAGCTATAATAATCAAATTGTAAAACTGAGCTCTCCGCCAGAAAGGTTAATTTTACACAAATAATCCACAGTGGTTTAAACATAAACCGGCTTGCAAGTATGCTCTGCTTAGAGAATCAGTCGACAACAACAAAGAGAAAAAAGTGATCCAAGTATTTTGCACTTCTTAATTTCAGATATAAAAGCAGTGCTGCTCTCTAGTGGACAGTGATCAGGATAGTTGCCATACCTATCTTGATTCATTAAAAAAAAAAAATCCAAATAGCACAGAGGCAGATTTAAAACTAACGCACTGCTATTTAAAATGGAATTTTGGTTCTACATGACTCATAAATAGTAACATTCTGTAGAGATCATCTTTGCACACAAATAAGAATATGTTAAATCGAGTTAATTCAATATTAAATTCAACTTTAAAACATATCCCTATTAATAAGGATGTGTACTACTACAAGATGAAGTTAGATATGCACTCCATCATTAACCAGTCAGAAGACTACAAGATTTGATGGACTATCTACAAAAATATTGCAAGTAACAGAAGAACCAAACAATGACAGCGTTGGGAATAAATAATACAGCAGACAATAGATTAGAAATGACTACACACAGATACCAAAGAAGCATACGAGGAAAACTTAACAGGATGCAATTTTATGCTGACAAAATAATCATCCAGTGCAGAATAGAGCTTTACATGAAAAGGGAGATGCCAAATATTCAAGCTTGTCTTAAATTGAAGAACAATTGTATTTGCTTTATTATTTGTAAAAAAATATAAGTCATACATCCAAAGCAAAGTGCCTTTTCTATGGATTATGAAAAAAAGAATAATAGATGTCATTTACTTGCATCTGTTTCAACTTATTTCACAACAACTTGGAACTGGGAGGCAGGAATGGAAGGGTATTAATACTTTTAACTGCATCTATATGCCACTAACCGAAACTCAGTAGGGTAGAAATGAAGCCTTGGAAAACATATTGAGATATTGTAACAGATCCATACCAAAAAATCAAAATTCTGACCATCTGTGGAAGCAAAAATTGCCCTTTGAAACATGATAGAATGAATGTTGATACTTTTGTATTTTGGTGATGGAGAAAAATTCTGAAATATTGCAGCTAGCTTAGCTCAAATTCTCATGTTTTGGACTCATAAAAAGAAGAACAGATGGTAAACCTAGAAGGAAAGAGAAGACAATGACCAGTAGCAAGGCAGGTGGACTCAATTAAAATGGTGTTGGATGCACCATTGCAAACCTGACAACAGGTCAAATGTTGGAGAAGATATATCATGTCAGGGGTGTCAAACTCAAGGGCCTGGATCCGGCCTGCAGGGTGCTTAAATCCGGCCTGTGCGGCTGGCTGGAAATATCAAATGAGCGGCCCGCAGTGCCCCTGGCAGCTAAAATGGGCCATGTGTGAGGGCCCTGCACCTCATTTTCACCCTCTATGCCCCCCTGCAGCACTCTACTGTCCTAAAAATCAGCCGAATACGGGCTGAAAACAAGCCAAAAAACAGTCCAAAAGTGGTCTGAAAATGGGCCATGTAGCCTGTTTTCAGCCGGCAGATTGCTGCAGGAAGCCATGGGGGGCAAAAATGCGGCACAGGGGGCCACACATGGACACCCCCCATGCACCATTTTGGCCAGCAGGGTGCTGCAGGAGGAATCTGTCCCTGCCTGTGGCCCACAGAGGGGAACTAAAATACTGATCTGGCCCTTGAAAAAATCCAGTTTGACTATGTGTTTGCTAAGTGTTGACAATGACTTGACAGCACATAATAAATAAATCAATTAAATTCAATACCTAAGCATAAAACCACTCACTTTTCTGTGAGCTCATCTCTGAAATACAGAAAAACTATTCCATCACATCAGTATAATCATTAACTTCTCCATTGACAGGACTGGGGATAAGTTCATTCACATGGATACATATCTATATACTTCAGTGCCTCTATTTTTAATTTGGAAAGATATCCAGAGTATCTTTTAAGGACTAATGACAACCACATCCTGGAACTTTATAAATTATTAGAGGAATGGAAGGCTGTGAGTTTTAAACTGGATGATTATTAATTACCTGAGGAAAAGTGTTTGAAAATCAATATTTACATTGAAAGTCAAATGCAAGTAAGAAAAATTGATATATTAAGTTTAAAGCTAAGTGTCATAATGAAAAATTGTTTTGTTAATATATTTTAGCTTGCAAAATCTTAAACAATTCAAAAACTAAAATTTAGATCAAGCCCAGGTATGTGAATTTAATGGCTAAAATTGGCCATTAATACACTATAGGCTGGAAGATTTGGTTTTCAAAGCATTATTTAAATGTTAGAATAGTCAACTAGTGGTTATTAAAACAAACAATTCTCTGAATTGTAAAATGTAATCTCTTTCATGCCCATCGGGGGCATCCACGAATGGATGTTGGTCAGTAGCAGCTGCACAGTTAGAATTCTGAGACGCTTCATAACTTCATAAGCATCACAAACATATCCCAGAACAAGAGTTTGCAATTATTCCCTATGCTGTGTACAATTATTCCTATGATTCACAAAGCTGTGACTCTTTAGAAATACTAAATTGGACCTATTCACTTCTAGACTTTATCCATGGCTCAATGATATAAGACAGAAAAATTTCTCGTGCTTAAGTTTTGTATAGAAAATTAGTGTATATTTCACACTGTTCACGACTAACAATAAGGATGCAATTCCAAACATAGTATTAGTCAACCTTGCCAGTTGGAGAGTTTAATCATTTTCCCCCAAGTGGTTATCTCTAGCGAGTATGTAAGAAAAAATATGTATAGTAGTTATATTTACTATAAAAACACAAAAAATATGAATGTTTATCAGGAAGAATATATTATACAAATTTTTAAAAACTAAAATCATAATATTCTAAGTATCTATTTTAAGAGGGTTGTTTTGTTTATTTGTGGGTGGAAAAGAAAGTATTCTTACATTAAATATTTTGTGCAGATAAGCCTAATTTGCGTAAGAAGGATTTCCAGAAATTTTTCCAGTTTAATTTTTTTCAGAAAACAATAGAAATATAGTGATTTGCATTAACAGCCGATTATGAATGTAACTGCATTGCTAATAAACAAAGTTTCATATTATAACAATGCTTTGTCATCAAGAAATAATAGCACTCTTAACTACACAATTGATGATTTAGTAAGATGTAATTTCTTTCAGGTAGAAAAAACATTAATTGATAATTTTGGCTATATCGTTTCTCTAAAAGCAAAGTTATTTCATATCTGCTTCCAATGAAATTTTGGGTAAGAGTTTATACAACACAAATACCAAATGGCTATAATTAGAATTATGAACTGGCCCAACATACTCATGAATTTAGATATATCGTTAAATCTATTTGACTGCAATGAATATGCAACTTCCATGCTGTTAAATTTAATACTTATGACTATTTTTTACTTCTCAATCATCCATATGGGATACAATTTAAAATGATAGCATGTGAAAGTCTTAAATATACATTGAAAATCAATTGGGATTTTAATAAAAGATTCTTTCCATTGAAAGAAAAATATTCCAAAATGACAAGATTATCTTTATTGGTGACAAATTTCAATTACCTTTTAAAAATTCTAATAATTTCCAGTATAATTATTATATATTCTACAACAAGGTAATATTACCAACCTCATTATTGATAATATAAGGCAAAACATCTCTCTGGCTGTATACTGAATTAGAAAACAGATATAAACAATTTTATGATTTTGGTAGGTTACATGAATCAATAGACAAATTTCTAGATTTATTTTTTAAGAATACAACAATTGTATTGATTTTATTCATTCATTCATTCTTGATACCTCACAACACCCAACCTACTTGTACTCTCTAAAATATAAAACAAGCTTCTACAAGCTTCTACAATGAGCAGCAACTGAACTACAGAAACAACAACCATTTCTTAAAATATCAAAATTGAGCATAATTAATGTGAAAACTCTAAATGTTGTTGCCTGAGACAATTACATTTTGTAAACATCCAAAAGCTCCATGCTGCAAAAAAAAACCCAAATAAAAGTTCAAACCATCTAATTGAAATAAATAATAAATTTTTGGTGGTAGCTGAAGATTCTATAAGTGTTTATTAGTATATTGAATGTTTTTTTTCGAGATGGAGATTTATTTTTCTTTATTATTATATTTTTCTTACTTTTCAAAATATAAGCAGCTCAGAGCTGTCTGAGTTGGGAAAGTTATAAATTTAATAAACAAACTGAAATGTTGCTGGATGGTTCCATTTCAGATGCACACAGGAATTAGATGATCTGTTTGCATGCCTCTGCAAGCAAGTGTACCTGTTTGGTAGACCCTCAAACCTATAGTATTCAAGCTTTTCATGCCCCTGCTGCCATCGACTTGTAGAATCCAGACATTTGTTATAAATACCATAGCAGGATGTCTCAAAGTGTGGAGTCAGAAAATCTGTGTCAGATACAACAGGGTTGGGGGAAGGGATAGTCCATTTTTTATAAAGTTATTTATTCAGGCTTTGTAGACTAAGTCTGATGTTTGAAAACAGAAAATGATTTCAAAGGAACAAGGACAATTGGGACTGCCTGATTTGAAATCATATTTTGCAGCTTGCTGCTTAGTTGGGATGAAAAAGAAGATTTTGTTGAGAAATAAAATAATTTTAGAATTAGAAGCACACAATTTGAAGTTTGGATGGCATGGTTTTCTATAGGACAATATGATTAAGGTTAATGAAGACTTTACAAATCATCTTTCTTTTCTTTTCTTTCCTTTCCTTTTTCTATTTTGTTTTTTTTAACTTTATTATTCTTTATTACTTTTATTTTCTAGTTTTTATTTTATTAAGATGTCTTCAATAAAAATAATGTTAAGCAAAAGAAAAAACTGCGTTTTTGTAGGATGTAAGAAAAAAAGTTTTTAAAAATACAATCTAGCAATACTACCGAAAGTAAACTGTCAGGAATATATAAAGAAAGCTACATCTTTGAATAGATGGTTCATTTCTTTTCTTGCCAAACCCCAATTAAACCCTTAGTTTTACTGGGGGGAGTTGTGGGATTGGCAGAAATAAGCAAATTCATTTATCATTTTATATGGTAAAATTTGAGAATTCCTGTATTAGAAGATAGAACTATTCCAATATGAAAGTAACTGGGGATACTATGGCAAGGTTAGTTACTTTCACTTCCACAAAGCTTTTGACAAAATTTCACCAAAAAAGATACCTGAATAAACATAAAAAGTCCTAGGTTAACCAAAGTCCTCTTAAAGAGCACATTATAGACCAGAAAACACTGTAAAAGTTTATTTTTCACAATGGAATACTGTACAGTAAACAAGTCAGATATCCCAAGGATGTGATTATTAACTTGTTTATATTCTGGAGATATGGATGAGAACTGTCAGCTTTGCAGCTGACAACAAATCAAGATGATAAGGCAAAATACAGCTGTATGCATTAAAAGTGGCAACAGAGTCATGACACAGTTCACAGAGAAATCTAACCCAATGAAGATTATCCATGGAATCACATTTCAAATATTAAAAGCTACATCCTGACAAATCTTTACTGTACAATAAAACTATTTTATTTTCATGGTAATAGCTAAAAATCATATATTGTCCCATATCATAAAGACTGAGTTTTAACTATAATAGGTAGCAAGATACAGTTGTGGCAAAATTATAGAATATAAAATAAACAAGAATATATTTTTCCTTGTGCCATTGCTCAGCTGAATACCTAATTTCCATAGTATTGTCATGTCTTAGTATATTTATTCATGTAATTTCATACTTCTCATCTGTTCTACTAAATTCTCTTATTGATATCATTATTATGATTATTACTAATTTGTTGTTTTGCATGTACACTAAGAGTTTATGCACTGGAGATAAATTCCTTGTATGTCTAATCACACTTGGCCAATAAAGTATTCTATTCTATATATACCACTGTGCAGTAATGTACACTCCAATATTCTTTGATTTAATCCAAAATATAAAATAAAATGTTGCCATAAAGACTACTTCAATGTTGATATGATCCAGATTCCAGACCATATGTTCAATATAGTATTTGTTTTCACCAAGTAAATACAAGGAATATTTAAATATATTTTTAAAAATAAAATATATACAGTTATACAGTTGTTTTCATAGTAAGCACAATATCCGTAAAATGTTACATAAGTTTCAATATAGTAAGAGATTTCTTCAGCCTGTCCAAAAACTGTAAAAAAAATTTTTTGCATAAATGTATGGAAAACTTCCAAAAGGAATTACACTGAAAGATGTTACATTACAAAAACATCTGCTTAGCCCTGAAATACAAGAGGGAATGAGAAAGAAACTCAAGGCTGGCCCACCTTGATTCTGTTGAGAAGAAGAAAAAAAGGAAAACTCAGCCAGACTTTTAAGATTCTGTTGTTAAAAATGAAGCTTTCATTAAAAATGGAGGCTTCAAAAGGATTGAGGAAATAGCAGCTGCTTGCCGAATGAAATTGTCATGAGGCTTTCTCTATAAGAAACTTGAGCTCCCGCATTGGCTGGGCATGTCTCTCAGAAGTTGCAAAAAACAGAAGGGTAAGTTAGGTGTGGCTGGGTCCTGGACCAGTTGAGGAGGCGGCCAAGTCCTGGCAGGTGGGAAGTAAGCCTAAAACTTGTAAGCTGCACTGATAGTCTTGTCAGCTGGCCTGAGACTCCCCTGACTGGCTGAGTGAAAAGCAAATTGAAGGCCTGCACGGGGACGGGGATTGGGGGAGGGAGCAGGCCCAAGGCTTTGGATGGGTGGGAAACAAAGTATGGATGCCTCAGGGGTGGGGGGAGGCCTTAGAAGGTCTGGGGCAAGCAAACATTATGGCTTCCCAAGCATATGGGCAGGCTCCATTAAAGTTAACTCAAGGACTACCTGTGTCTCAAAAGGCTGATAGTGTGTGAGCACTATACAGTATCTCTTCTCATTCTCAACAAGCCTTAGAAATGTGTCAATTGAAATGGAATTCTGTAAATGTCTTCTATTTGATTATCTGCATCATTATAAGCCATAAAAGGGTATTAAAGTGTGTACATGAGTTTAGTACTTATGGGGAAAATTATCTGCATCCAGTGTGGATGGCAAACTAGACATGCAGCTTGTTCATTCACAACTGGTTCTTCCTGAAATCCACAATAGTAGAAAGGAACCAAATGTTAGTTATTTACTGTCTTGTCTGAACCAGACAGCTGGTCTGTTGTGTTCTTTAGAACTCTAAATAATAAATCAAGGTTTGTTCATGGTGTATGAACTGTGTTTTGCAAAACATATAATGAATCATAATATTATTTCTCAGTTCAGAAGTCTCACAGGTGAAACTATTTCTGTTTATTTGGGGGGAGAACAGAGAAGCAGAAGCCAGATACACAGACACATCACTCATTCACAGTCAGTCATCACCAAAATGGAGCTATTGTTTGAGCCATCTTCTTTCAGCTTTTTAAGATATATTATATAATATTATATAATTTATATATTATATATATTGTCTATATATATTTAGACAATAATGAAACTTTTCAGGATATAGTGAAAACATCATCATTTTGTATGCTACCCAACTCTTAACAACACTAAGAGTGGAAGTAGATGAAATTCATAGTTCTAATTTTCATAGAATTTTTAAAACATGTAATATTACATGTTTCCTCCCATCAAAATACATATAGACATAAATCTGTTAAAAGTATCTTCCTCAGCAAGGTAGTCCTTGACTTAAAACCCATTTGTTTAATGACGAATGGCATGAAGTTACAATGACATAAAAAAAATGATTGATGACCATTTTTCACACTTATGATTGTGAAAGATAGTTGTTAAGTAGGTTTTGCCTCATCTTATGTCCTTTTTTTGCCACAGTTGTTAAGTAAATCACTGTGCTTGTTAAATTAGTAGCACAGTTATTGTGAATCTGGCTTCACATTAACTTTGCTTGTCGGAAGGTTGCTCATGGTCACATGATTAAAACATGGATGCTTGGCAACTGGCATGTATTTATGCTGGTTGCTCTATCCCCAGGTTATGTAATCAACTTATGTAACCTTCTGACAAACAAAGTCGATGAGGAAGCCAGATTCACTTAATAACTGTGCTACTAATTTAACAACTGCAATTATTCACTTAACAACTGTGGCAAAAAAGATCATAAGATGAGGCAACACTTTTTCACAACTGTCTTATTTAGTAATGGAGGTTTGGGGCTCAATTGTGATTGTAAGTCAAGGACTCTGTGTATTCATAATTGTATTTCACTATAACATTGTGGTGAAAATCAAAAGAACTATTATAGTGGTTCCTTGACCACAGAATACATTGATAGGATGATACAGCAAATGAGAACCAAGCCTTGGACACTATGCTATGCTGTGATATATAATACAATATATTTGCATATTTGATTAAGATAAAAGCAATCATTTTGATGTGGAAGGGCTTCAGGAAAACCAAAGTTTGAAAACATTAGTAAAATGCTCAGCTCATATACACAAATGGACCATCTGCAGTATTTTTTTCTTTCATAGTACTCTCTTTTTCATCACAAAAACAGACAAGAAAAGAAGAATCCTATTTTAGAAGCTTTATTTTGCACTCAACTGCACAATTTGCCAAAAAGTTCAATAAAACCAAGTATAATAAAGTATACTTTATTACTATATATATAAAGTATAATAAAAAAATAAACCAAGTATATTAAAGTGATTATCAAATATTTTGAAATAGAAATTTTGAGTTTTAATTCATTCAAATATTATTGAAAAGTGAGCAAATATTTTTGTCTAATCTCTCTAAAATCTGAACTGTTTTTTATATTGGGAAATCAGCAAACATAGTATTTTTTGTTCAAGACATTCTGAAATTTGATATGTGTCATATGTTTGGAAGTTTAGGAAAAGTATGCACAATGAATTTTGCAGCTTTTCAAATACAATAAAACAAAATACAAATTTTAGTGTAACAATTACATGTAAATAATGTTCAAATAATTCTATTAAAATAGTACTAGAAAAAACATATAATTTCAGTTCACTGATAAAGACTGGAAGTTTCTACAGACTTAATCTCTTAGAATTTGGCCAAGTAAGTACTACTGTCAGCATGCAAGTGTTTTCTTTTAATATAAGGACTGTTATTATGGTTTGTCAGTCAGCCAGATGTTTTGACTAGATTTGGCATTTTTAGCCAGGTATCAAAATCCTTCCCATGGTCCTAGAATAGATAAGATATTGTTGTTTGATGGTGTTAATGGATCATTGCAGGATGTAATTATGATTATTATTATTAAACATTTACCTTAAAAAACATGAACATTAAGATAAGGTTCACATTCATTTTTAATATAATTGCAGTGTTTCCTTTTTAAAGGCTGTATCAAATGCTGTTTTTTAGTCTAGAAATGAATTTCATACTGTGTAATGCTAATGTTTGGATGTTACATTGCAGAATAAAACTCATTATTTTAAAAAAAGAATCCATTCTCAGAGATCTTCCAACAATGTTCAATCAATTGTGATAAATATTTCTACTTATTAAGGCAAGAATCTGTTTAACAAGCTTTCTTTCCCAACTTATTTTGTAGTTGGCTTTTCTTTGTACTTTTTTTTGACACCTTCCTGATAATATTTTTAACACAGATGCTAAGTTGCTCAGTACTCTTCCCTTGATTCAGCTTATTTTCAAGGTCTCACTTATTAGAGTTTGTTTCCTCTTTGTTTCTTCTACATTTTCTTTCCTAAGATTCCTTGTTTCTTCTTGACTTCCCTGCCATGAGCAAATATTTTGTTCCATCCAAACTTATATTCATCCATCCTTGATTTAAGCTCAGCTTTATCTTTACTCCCAGAGTTAAATCATTTTATATTTTTCTATTCAATATTTAGAAACCTATAGATCTCTAAAGTTTAGAAAATGATAACCTTTCTTCTATTAACACACATAAAGAAAATAGCTGATATACTGGTTTTCTCAATAGTTTTATTTGATCCTGTAATTATAAAACAGTGTTCATAAAATTTAACAAGGACAATTAATTTACAGTGGCTTGTGCAATATTTTCTTTTCATCCTGTTTCTCTGTACATTGATGAATTCTGATTCCTTCTTTTATCGAGTCATGCATTAATAAGGATACAGAAGTGTTCTTCATAAGCAGAAAAAGTGCCATCAGGAAGCTTAAAAATAGGAGCCAAATATGAGAGTAGCTGACAATAATTATTCAGTAATTCTGAAATAACAGTTATCATTAAAGGGAAATTATGCAAACAGCACAAACTGCTATTAGAAATGACACAGTGGTATAAATTTCCACTATGAATGTGTCTTTTTTTGCCATTTCTACATCTTATACCTAAATGTTATAGTTTTCGAATATTTCCTGTAGTAAGTGGTCAAGGAGGAAGCACAGACAATTTATCTATGGTTCTCTCTGATTTTTATCCATATATATTCACATGCATGTAGAACATTATTTATAAACAGATTGCTGGAGTTAATTGAGATATTGCTAGAAAATATTATTGCTATAATTGAAAATGGGCATTCACAAGCCATAAATTAGTATCATTTAAGTGTGCTAAAGACCAAACCTGACTTTGAATGCAAACTTTAAGTAGCCGTGTATTCATATACAAAATTTCTATATTAAACTTTACAGATTTTATACAGTGATTACCTGTGAATGTTATCTTCACCAGAAGGAACTCCACCAAGGTTTGCTATGCTTATTACCTTCTGCAGTATCATAAGATGGGTAGTATTCTGTGGTGCCACAGAGATTATAGCGGATACTTCATTCATACCAGTCAGCCTTCCTGAAACAGTAAAAGCTGGGTATTAGTACAATTAATATTAAAGACAATGTACAGCACTCGAGAATACATTTAGTTTTTGTTAAAAGTTTAACTCTTCTTTTTTAAAGAGATTTTGGTATATTTTAAGAATACAGTATAAATAAAAAAATCAATTATTCCTATTATTTAAATTTTTCTGCAGATGACAAAAAGATATTGAATGGCAACAGACAGAATAGCTTTCCCTCCTCTATAAAAGCTTGAACAACTTTAGCTCTTTCAATTACACCCAAAGAACAAATGCATTATTATGGAAATTCATTTTTATGGAAAGTGTACATATAAATAAAAGACACTGGACTGGAAACCAGTGCAAGAAAAAAATAAAGAGACATAACATAGGGTCAGCCGCTCCGTCTCATGTGTATCATGTGAAGCCTGATTACCGTGTTATGAAAACTCTTGCAAGTAATAGCTAATATGCCATAGACTTTACTGCAGACAGGCACAGAACTGAGACATGTCTCTCTGCTCACTAGGATCAAATGGAAAGAACAAGCACATCCAAGTCCCATCTCAAAGTCTATTCAGAACATGGCTAAGTGATAGGCAGCAAACAGTAATGGTTAGTCCTAGAAGCAGAAAAATACATTTATAGGAGTATTAACATGTTTAATTTGCTTGAATATCGAAGTTTTTCTTTCCTTTAAGCCAAATGTTTCACTCAAGAAAATATTAACATTATCCAGCTTTTAAAAAACTCCAGCAAATTTAGTTAGAGCTGTATGTTTCTGTTGCAGATATTTAAAAATTGACATTAGGCAAATACTTCGAAAAAATACAGAAGCCATCTAAGGCTGCTTTTAAGCAAAAGCACAGGACTGGGATAACACTGTTGAGAGATGTGTGTACTCATTAAGGATTTAAACCTTCTCCATTAAGCTCTATTGAAGAGCAAATGCTGAATAAATGAATGCAACTATGTTTATGTTAAAAGCCTGTTTTCCGTACCATGTAATTAAGGGAAATATTGTACAAAGGCAGTACTTTTGTCAAGCTCCTGTAAATGGAAAGATGGATAGCACTCAGAGAAGGGAATGCATTGCTTCATATTTAACCTTAACACTCTTGTCATTAATGGTTTGTCTAACTTGTTCTATAAAGACAAGGTACTGCTCCATTGAAGTAAAATTTAAAAAAATCAACTAAACCATGCTTTTCAGAACAGAAGATTCATTATCATTGACTAATGTATTGGCATAAAGCAAAGTAACATCCTATCAAGTAAGGCACACATTCAATCTGCCTTACCACTACCCCCCCCTTTATTTTTAACTCATGCTGTTTTATTGTTATAGGCAATTTGTACCACTCAGCATGACAGTGTAAACTGAATCAAGATTAATTTACATGCAAAAGAACACTTAGCATGGTAAGCAAATGTATTGTCTCGATTGCTGAGGTGGAAAAGAACCTGAAAAGAAAAAAAGGTGCTCTAATTAAGGGGCATCAAATATGATTGCTTGTGGTAGTTAAAGGCCAGAAAATAGGGAATGCCTGACCATTTAAAGAATTAGCACCTTGCTTGTTAGAGAGAGAGAAAATGTTGTAAGCATAAATCTTGATAAAATCAAGCAAACATTTTGTGGATTTCCTTTTCTTTTTTTTAAGATACAGCCTTTATATATATCTAGATATAGCCTTTATATATAATATATTTCAACTAAATGAAATCTGCTGCCTGCACTTGGACCAAAACAGAAAGTTTTTAAAAATCCAGAAAAATAAATTGCCACTGAAAAGAATTAGGTTTAAAAAATAAAATAATTGCAGATCTTGCATCTAATTATAAAAATGTACAATAACAGCATTCCTAATGAATAACCAAGCAAATTAAAATATAGGATGAAGCTGGAAACACAAAGGTTGTAGGACTTTTAGTAACTTTGACATTATAAAAAATGATAACATAATATTAAAATCATTGACAGTGATTAGATCCTTTGGCTTTTTCCTAAAGAATTCTGGGTATTTAAGGAAAACCGCATGACACCTCTGCGAAGCGTGGTAGCCTATTATATTACAGAAAGAATTAGCACTGGTATTATTAAATGATTTGCATCAATAAACACTGCTCAATATTTGAAGTTGGAAACATAAGCTAAAGGACAGACATAATTTAAAATGATTATGGAGAGCAAAACCAGACAAATTTCAGCTGCTGCTTCAAACTATGTCAGAAGGGAAGGGCTAGAACAACAAAGCCTATCCAGAAGATCCTGTGCACTAAATAGCCCTTCCCATCTTTTCGGGCTACTTAAAAATCTTAAGCAGGAATATCAGCATTCATTATATCCATTATACTGCAACTATGTGTGTTTATTTCTGTTGTAAAAATAATTCCAAAAGTTATTATTATTATTTTAAGAAATCCTGACTATTTCAAAACATATTTAAAAAATGAATAACTATGAAGTGAAGTATTTCTGGATACGAAAGTCTGAGACACTTCAGAAAAGAAACAAAACTCAGAAATCATTCTATATTGATTACATTATTATATTTGGAAGGCCTTTTATCATAAAAACTATGGAAAATTAGGAGAATACTATCTGAGATTAATACTGCAAATCTGTGTAAATGTAATTAGATGCTTTTGATAGGAATAGGGATTATTTTTAAGTAGATGCAATATATCCTGGATTTCACGATTAGTAGTGGTTAAGTTTGTATATCACATTAAGCCATTGCTTATTTAATTACAATTTACTGAATAAAGCACAATGGTTTAGCTTGTTGCAGCAGCAAACTAAACGAAACCCATCATATCATTTTATGTGATAGACTGATAGTGTGATGTGGGAATTGATCAGAGAACTAAAATTGGACTGCATACTTTATAAGTCTTTCCATATAAGCCTATTGTCATTCCTTGAAATGATGTACATAGGTTGGAGATAACTGCTAAATGGGATGCCTTTGGTATAAGAACCTAGGATGTTCTTCTATCCATGGAAGGCTTTCCCCTGGGAAAACCTGTGAGCAGAAAACCCCTTAAGCAAGATACCTCTGCTTGATTTTATGTTTCCTGCATATAATATGAATGTACCCATTTAGCAAGCATTGTATTATACAATATTTGAGATGTTTCAGTTGCTTTTCCAAGTCTGCCTGGATCAGACCAAATCTGGATACAATCTGATTTAATAGCTCTGCTTAAGAATTCCCTTTTCTATATTTTCTCAATGGCTTCTTAATCTTATTTATAAAACAAATAAACCTAAGAATGAAGACTTCTATTATTATGAATTTTATAAAGTAGCTGAAACATTTAACTAAAAAAAAGAATTTTTAAACTAGGGGTAAATTTCACAGCATCAGTCCTGCATCAAAAGAATGAATTCAGGAAGACAGAAAGAGCCATACTGAAATGTCAAGAGGGTTCCATGGATTTACAAATACTTCATATAAACAAATTTTCAAATAGCTTATTCAGAGTAGCCTTTCTGCTCTATTAAACATAGCAAACAACTGCCAGATGTATTCAGACAAATAATCAACAACCTCAGAAGTAAAATGGCAGAAGAAAAAGGAATTTTGGCAACAACTCCATAGAGGGCCACAGCTATTCTCAAAGTGCACTTTTTCTATGCACTCTTGGTTCTGAATGGCCAGCCATGGGGGGAAAAAGCTCTCAGTCACATTTAGGCATAGAAAACTCAATCAAATACCAGGCAAGCGAGCACACAAATAAGAATGGGAGAGGGACAGAGTACAATATCCCATTTTGCTTAAAACTACATTGCCGGAAAGCAATTTGAGAAGATGAAGGGAATTGTTCACAAAAAATATGAGAAAATTCAAAGGCTCACTCACCTTGGTTGCTGTGCTCATGTAAAGTAGGCTTTAGGCCAGCAAGAAGTAAGAATGGTAAATAGTTATGAACAGATTAGAAAAAAGAAATGGCCTAATTTTAATATCAGATGTCAACTGCATGAAAATAATATAACTGAAATAACTGCTGAGTTATTATTTCAAGCCACTGAATGCAAGATAGAAATATATATACAGTATTATTCTGATGTACTATGCTTCTTTAAAAAAAAGCACACTTTTTGGTTTTTTTGGGGGGGAGAATGTGATATACTAGACTGAAATAATTGACAATATGAGAGTATAACCTCACATAAACCATTTAAAGAAGCATATGAAATATGGAACAGCTGACAGAACCTATCTGAGCATATTTGCCAATGGAAGCTAAGCAGGGTCTCAAGCCTGGTTAATATTTGGATGGAGAACTACCAGGAAATACTGGGGATTACGATAAACAGAGAAATTGAAAAACATTCCAGTGAAAAATTATTTACACGCAATAGAAAGTTGCATGGATATTTTGTCAGGAGAAGAGCTCAGTTGAGAAGAAAAAATTATTTAATACAAAAGAGCTTCTTATATATAATGCAAATAAACCAAGTAGAATTTTGGAAAATTAACAATCACTGTTTGAATATATTAACTTATTGTAAAAAAAACTTTTAATGCAACTAAGTGCATAAACCTTTTTATAATGTAGCTGAAGATATTATGCAACCAGTATAAACCAGATATAATATAAAACCATCACGTTGTATAGAATAGAACATATAGTCAGTGCCAAAATAGTAGTTTTTATACACCAGAAATTCTCAATGATAGCTGAATAGAGGAACTCTAGCTTAATATTGGTTAATATGACATAATGAGGAGGTCTGCCCTCATGCCATTTTTTTGATATTTGCAATGAAATTACTACATGGGAGAAAGAGGGAAAAGGATAAAAGCTTGTTCAAGAAGACACTTCAGGCATTATGAAGTTTTGGATGACAAGGCTATGTAATTTCATAGCTGATTTCTGGAAATATGCCATATGAAACACTAGAACTGAATATCTGGAATTCTTACAATATTTTACAGTAAGATAATTTATTTATCTAATTTTAAATTTGTTTCTCACCTTTTTCTTTCCTGAAATCCTTTTCTGTCATAGTTACTGGTAAAAGTAACTCTCCAACTGGAGGCTGAATACTAACATTGAAGTGATCATTCTTTGTACTGTGGAAGAAAACATAGAAAAGTGAGAATTGTATGATTATGTACATTTTTACAAAAAAAGAAAAAAAAAGAGAAAATATAAAGTGATTTTCCCAAATAAAGATAATTTTACTCTTACCAGAATACAGAGGAGAGGAAAGAGAAAGGCTCATTATGATTTTCAGCATTGATTAGGTCGTCCCGAAGATGTTTTTTCAACAGGTAGCTATACTTTATTTTTTCTTGAAGAAGTTTAGCTCCTCATCCAAGAAGCATCTTCAGCATTTAATCAGAACTGAGGATGCTTCTTGGATGAGAAGCAAAATGCCTTCAAGAAAAACCAAAGAAAATCCAGGTGCCTTTTCAAAAATAATCTTTGGGAAAACCATGACCTGGATGACTGAAAATCTCCGTAAGCACAGGTTACGAAACTGGTTTATGGTTTATTACTCATCACCTTAATAATCTTTTGGCATTTTTTTAAGATTCCATTTTTTTAGGTGCCACAAAGAAAGTTATGACATAGGGATTAAAAGCAGTCCAACAAATACAACTGTTTCCTATAATGGTAAACTGTATGCAAAACACGAGGCAAGGCAGAAGGATATTATGAATCCAGCATTGTACCTATGATAAAAAGGCAAGATGGAAATGAAGTTTTGTTACTTTTCCTAGTATTTTTAAAAATTAATTTCCCTCTGTATTGCTAACAATGCAATTTACACCAAAGCTTTAGTAGAAAATGATCCTGAGAATTCAACACCACACTAATTTTCCCATACTATGTTTCTCAAATTTCTCTGTTTTCTCTTTCTAAATTGATATTTTTAAAAGGTCCTCCAAAAAATTCAGGTACAGGCAGAGCAATCAGGTACTGTTACATTTTTCCTTCTTAGATTCAGAGCCTCTCTGAACTTGAAGAAAAAAACCACCTGTATCTTAAGGTTCCTCACAATGATCCTATGCCTGTAGATTAACTCACTGTACAGTTTAGTTTTTTAAATAATTAAAAGTAAAATATGAGGTGAAAATAAGAGTCAGAAGAGAAGAAACAAATAAAACAGTCTACAATACCCATGAAAGAGAGCAAAGGAACTATTTTCATTCATCTTATGATATGGACCAATCAATACCTGAAATGTTAAAACTGTAATTGTAAAGACAGTTCATGATTTTCTCTGATTCACAATTTATGTGCCCAGGAACCTGGAAATTCAGACATGTGTTTATAAAATTAAGGGTTCAGGTAGCTGAATCAGAAAACATTAACAATACAGGATGAAAGGAGGGCGGAGCTGGAGTCCTAGTGGTTGGACGGAATATCTTGATTCTCCAAGATCACTGTCAATATATCAGCTTCTGGTTGGTCCCCATGGACCTAAACCATCCCGTAGAGATGGTGATTGACAAGGGCACGTCCTGTTGATCCCAGGGACATCGCAAAGAGTCCCTGGTGATCCAGGAAAGCCTTTTTGCCAGTAGCAGAGAGGCAGTCCTTCCAAGCTGCTGAAGACTGGGGACAGCTCCGGAATGGGAAGAGATTGGAAAGAAAGCGTGTCAGTTTGGTGAGATGAACTTTTACTTATTATTTCTTGGACAAACCACCTTGAAAAAATGAAAGTGAGACTAAAGGAAGAAGAAAGAGTTTTTTCAGCGGTGTGATTAATTGTCAAGTGAAAGTTTATGTCCTTTCCCTTTTTATTGGAATTTTGAACTTGGCAAGGCGTTTTACTTTAGCTGGACTGGTATTTTTAACCCTTTTTTATTTTCTGTTGTGGGTATTTCTTTTCTGCTGTCCTATGTTAAACAATCCTTGTTGAAGAATCTACTTTTTTGATACATAGACTCTTCTGCGTTGACTTAGATTTATTTTTCTCCCTCTACAAAAAAAAGCGGGTGGTGGCCGGAGATTTGACTTGTTTCTTTCCTTTTAGTATTTGCTTGGTTGATAGATTGAGTGATGGGGAAGTGAAAGTGAAGGAGCTAAAGTAGCACTGCGCCCAAGGCTTCGATAGCATTGGTTCTTTTATTCCTGTTTGGTTCTTATAATCAAGGACTCTTGAGCTGTATATTAGCGAAAAGATAAGAATGAGCATGCAGTTGTTTATTTCAGGTGCTCATTTCTGGAACAGATAGCTTGAGTTTGAAGTTGAAAGCCCGTTGGAAAGCAAAGAAGATTTGGAAGTGACCTTGAAAAACTTTGAGTTGACTTTTCAAAGAGCCTTGAATATTGGCGTAGGCAGAGCCTTGTTTTATATTAGAATTTGTTTTTACCTTTTTGCCTCCCTTTCTTCATTCCCCTTTCTCTCCCACCGCTAGTGGGGCCTCTTTTTTTCTTATTTAATTGGATTTTTAACTTTTTAAACCAGAACTACCAATGTAAACCTTTTATTTGGGTATTTTCCTTTTGTTTATTAAGATGAACATACAGAATATTTTCTTTTTGTCTTTTTCTTTTTTACGATCTGCCATTGCAACATAAGTTGGAACATTAAGGTATAAAAGTGCCTAAAGAGTTTCCTTTTTTCTTTTTTTCGCTTTGGAGTGGCAAAAACCTGTTTCCCTTCATTTTTTTTATCCTTTTTCCTCTTTTATTTTCTCGTCTCTTTCTTACAGATAAGCATTACAGGATGAAAGAAAGACAACAGCTTCTTTCGATGCAACTCCCTGCCCCATCTGGAGGACCCAACGATGCTATGCCAGACCAATATAACAACGAGGAAAAAGAGAGAAAGAGAAGAATGCATCATGGACCAAGGAATTCAGAAAATCTGAGCAAAAGAATTGAAAAAAGACAGATGACCAAGAAAGTGGAAATTATTCAACAGCATTGATGAGGAAATATGAAGAGAGATTAAAAATATATAATGGATATACAAAGAGATAAGAAAAATTGGAAGATATTTGATACTTGTTTGAGAGATATCAAAAAAGGGCAGCGGTTGAATCAACTTAGGATGGAAATAGACAAATCAAAAATTTTACTGTAAGATTTCAAAAAGTATAGAAGTGGAAAGGTGAAAAACCTTGCTTGAAATAATTGCAGAAATATTGGCAGAAGCAACTGGAAAATAACTAAAGAAAATGATGGATGTATGGATGAATGTTTTGTGTCCTACAAAAAATATGCAAATAGTATGGAAATAGGGACTTACCCAAAAAGGGGAGGGGAAGGTCACATCAATTACTAAGAAGAGTAAGCCACAGATACTCCAGGTGGCAAGAGAGAAAACACTAAAATAAAAATAAAGAAATTTGTGGTGCTGAACACAGATACCCAAGAAGAGTAAGAGAGATGAGAATGAGAATAGTTTATGCTCTTGAACTAACAAGAGCTTACTTAAAAGAGGAGTAAACTACAGATGGTTGATGCCCAGAAGGCCTTTTTGTTCACTGGCAGAAAACAAAGACACAGATTGACACAGTGGAAGAAGCTGAGCTATTCTAAACTTAGAGATACTTTTAGAGAAAGGAGGAAAAAAGAAGAAAGGAAGCGAGTCACTAAATTGAATTTCCAAAGAGGAAGTTTATAGCAGTAATTGAAAAAGAGAATGGAAGAAGGCTGCAGTTAGGTGGTGAACCAGAGAACAATTGAGAATTGAGTAGTCTCGATGAGCAATAAAACCTCTTATAAAAGCTTAATATGGATGGAAAGAAAACTGATTATGATTACCCATAAATGGACTTAATTCAGCTATTAAAAGAAGAAAGTATTTCACAAATTAGATAAATTAAAATTTGATATAATCTGCTTACAAAGACGATACCATATTAAACAGCAATATGAACATATACTAAGCAGGAAGGAAAAAGTTAGGGAAATTATTAACATCACTGCGTACAATCAAAAAAAGAGGTGGTGACCATTATTATAAAAGAAACATATGAAGATAATGAAGATAATGCGATAACAGCATTAAAACACTTTTAATTGCAATTTGATGCCGCCGAATGATAAACAAGAAGAATTTCTATAAAATTAATACAAAAATAATGTGATTTTGGGATCTATCGTTAATAGATCTTTATGATGTGGTGATTTTTAATGGAATAATTAAATGACTTGGTTGGACTATAAAACACAGAAAACCAACAAAGAAAGTTACGAAAATAGCTACTCCAAAATCCTTTCCTTTGAATAACGAAGAATTATTTGTTAAAGAGATGCATGGAGAGACGAGAGTGAAATGTGGAAAGTAAGGCAATATACTTTCTTTCAAATAGACACACGATCCTGGTCTAGAATAGATTATGATTATGGATGTCAAGAGATTTTATTGACCTAATGTGTACACTGATGAAATAGAAACAACACCATGACAGTTCATAATACGAGTGTCATTATTTGGAGAATGGGATGAAAGAGGAATCTAGATGGACTCAAAATAATATATCTCTGAAAGAAAAAGACTTTAAAACAGAAAATAGAGGAAGAAACTTGTTTTCGTTCTTCAAAGAAAACAGAAAAGGAGTATTACATCTTTACAGGAAATCTCTGGAAATGATGAAGGCCTACACAAGAAGCTTGATAAGTAGATTATACTAGGAGAGAACATAACAATGCAGAAAAAGACATTTAGACGGCATTAGATGACTACAAAAGGTCTTGGAAAAAACTTACAGACAGTCCCCACAAAAAAAGACATTAAAAATAAAATGGATATAATTAAACATAAAATGGGGCGATGAATCGAAAAGAGGAATTAGCACAAAAACATTAATAGTGCGAAACAGAATTACTTTGAAGATGCAAATAAACCACGGAGATGGCTAGCTAAAAATTGAGAAAGGAAAGAGAAGCAAGAAGGAATCTAGCCAAATGATTAAATAGAAGAAGGACAGGTTTGTTATGGAAATGAGGAAGAAGAAGAAAATTATACAAGTATTATCAGTTGGAACGTATATTTCGAAGAGACATAATTCAAAAAAGAAAAAATCAAGCAGATCTTCAGAAAGCGAACATACATCAGATACCCCAAAATCTTGAACAATGTGTTAGAAGGAGAGTTGATTAGATCATTTAAACAGAAGCCTTACAAAAAACAGAATGGCTGGGAAAAGATCCAAGCGTCGCGAGATGGTGTTGCCCAGCTGGTGAAATTCTATTAAGACGGTTTCAGGGAAATATTTGGACATTTTCATCTAAGAAGTTATGAATGAAGTTATTGTTAAAGAAAAGACATACCAAAACATGCGTCACGAATGCCGTACAATTACATCTTATACTGAACGGAAGGTCCAGGCCTGCAAACAAATTGAAATTATAGACCTATATCTTCATTGAACCTCAGACTATAATCGTTTGCTTCAATTTTGCAGTAAAGATTAAAAAGATATTTAAATAATTTTATTCATACCTGATCAAATGGCCATTTCTGCCAAGAGAGACAAAAAATCAAAAGACAATGTGGAATCAATTTTGGATACTGTCTGGATATTATGAAGCACACCCTGAAAGCACAATGCCTTGATGTTCTAGAGTTCAAAAAGGCCTGTTGACAATGTGTGTTGGATGATTTATTTTACTGGCAACTGATACAAATGGCTTTGGGTTAAAAAATTTATCCAAAAGCCATGGTGGGAAACAATATATCAGTGAACAAACTGCAAACGGTCATGGTGAATGCCGAGAAATTACAGATCCATATAGAGTAGTAAGAAAAAGGACAAGGCAAGGCCTGTCCTTTTTGTCGCACTCTGCTGTTTATAGCTAACATTGAGAGTGCTTGAACAGGAATTATCAAAGCAAGAAAAATAAATAAAAAGAAACGAAAATCTAAACAGGGGAGTATAAAACTGCAAGTTTTTGCAGACAACCTGGATATTAATATTAGAAGGAACCCCAATGGAGAACAGCACCCAAATTAATAGAAAATGCTAGAATAGGGAAAAGTCAACGCGTTTCGAGAATAAATAAAGACAATAATACAAAGATATTAACAAAGAATATGTAACAAGACAAAAGCAATAAGGAGTTGGAAGAAACTTTACAAATACCAGGTTCACAACAACGGTTCAATACGTTAGGGATTTATATTACACCAAGATGCCTGGAAGTACCTCTGAAGGAGAGAATAAACTTTAGTTAAACTTCAAACAGCAGATTGTAAGACTTGATGAAATCGGAAAGAACTTGCCAACTATAATGATTGGCGAGATATTCCAGCCAGTGTTAGAGACTGACATGAACCCATATTTGCTAGTTTTTATATTTATTCCAGACAATCCTACTCAATTAGGAAGAGTTTTTGAAGATTTAAATAGAATTGTGTTGAAATATATTTAGGCAGTGGTAAAAAAGCAGAAGAATAAAATTTAGAGCTGTTACAAGATGCAAGTCATAAGAGTTGGAGGATTCGATTCTCTCTG
>BHFT01053375.1:13276-27028 GCA_004320025.1 Laticauda laticaudata | reverse complement strand
TACGAATTCAATACAGAAGCGTGATGACATATATATATATATATATATATATAAATAATAGAAACACACACACACGCAAATCATACTTGCATCATCGTACCTGTTGCTCTTGTGCCAAGCATGCGTCGATCATATATTCTTACTGAACTATCAGAACAGCCAACTGCAAGGTAATATGGTATTGGTGGGCAGATGGCTACAGATGTGGCAGCTCTCCTACAATTGATTAAAATATCCTAAAGGAAAAAAGAATAAATGCTGCATTTATCTGAAAAGCTCACACAAATATTGTATTATCTGATCTATGACTATAATATAAAATTAACTTGGGATGATTAATTTAAGACAAACTGAGTCTGCCTCTCATCAAAAAATATTTTAATCATTAAAAAGCAGACAAGAATACAGTTCCCAGACCAAGACCAGATCACAAAAACATTGTGTGTGTGTGTAATTTATTAAACAAATTTATACAGCCACCCATCTCACCAAAAATGACTCTTAGNAAGACCAGATCACAAAAACATTGTGTGTGTGTGTAATTTATTAAACAAGTTTATACAGCCACCCATCTCACCAAAAATGACTCTTAGTGGCAGGAAAAAAAATCAGATAAAACCAGAAATGTAAAAACAACAGATAGAAAATATAAAAATACATATTAATAAATATAAAAATATATAAACCATAGGCCAAGGAACAATAAATTGTCCACTTCAACAATCAAGATATCTAAGAAAGTTTCCATTTCCCTGGGCAGCCTAGGGATGACAACATAATCAGGTTTTGAGAGCCTTTTGAAAATATCAAAACATAGCAATTTCCAATCTTTCTATGTTTAGATTTTCTTGAAAAGAAAAAGACTAGAAAATATATGAAAGGAGGCAGGTATTGCATAACTTACTTTAGAAAAGCTGAGTAAATTGGTTTTACATATAAATAATTGGATATAAATATCAAGACAATTAGGGCACAAGTAAATAAATAGCTAAATATAAAAATGCAAAACTGATAATGTGTGAAAGTAAAGAAGACTGAAATCATACCTGACTCCTTTAATCAGCACATTTATTTTAAAAATAAGTATTATATACTCTATTTTATCAAATTAAGTGTTAGTTATCTATTTCCATTCTAAATAAATCTTATGTTCTATTTATATTAGTAAAGGGCACTCCTGAAAAAAATTGCAAAAAATCAAATAATTTATTAAATGTGAAACTAAATCCATATACTTCTTTCACCAATAACAGTTTTTCCCTGTTCAGTAAGAGTTTAGGTTCTATTAGACCAGACATAAATACAGATTATCATTTACATTTTTACATAACTTGGTTATGTATCTTGCACTCCTTTCCAGAATTTCTATTGCCAGCACCAAGTAAATCAAGTTCTGAACTTAATGTGATACTTCACATTTTTAACAAATTTCTCTTACATCTTTACAGTCTTCTTTTGTACAACTTGTCCTGATTCTTGTATCAAACCATCTTACAGTACCATCTTCTCCACAAGACAAAAATGTATAGGGATCATTTGGGACTGTCATGATCTACAAAGTAAACATAAGTAAAATTAAAAATGGCAGGAATAGTTGCCTTAAAAAACTGAGGATATGATCCAAAAATTGCACAAACTGTACCTATATAATCTTCTCATATAATGAAAATAAATCAATATATAATTAATAGTTATAAGAGACTGAATTTGGTATTGAATTATATAATCAGAATATAAGGAAAATAATGAGTAGCATTTGAAGTCTTTTTGGCAGAGATTGAATTTGATGTATTCATTCAATAATAGACTGAAAATAGATTTTGAAGTATTTATATTCGTTGGTCTGTTATATTTGCAAGTCACTGAAGTTCCAGTTAAGGATCTCAATTTGCATAAGTATTTAATTAATGCTCATGTCTTTATAGTAATACAGTATTATATTGTAGTACCTCATATGTAGTTCCATAGTGGCAAGTAAATTGGCACTGTCTGTTGGTTTCAGCATCTTGTTCAACATTCGTATAAAAAATGACCCCATCTCCAGAACAGGATATTATTTGCTTATCATTGGTGCATGGTAAAAATTTTGCACTAAAAATATTTGCCCTGTGTCCTGAGCGAATGGTTGTTAATACCTAGGAAACAAGATTAACATTTTATTAGGCCACACAAAAGATGGAGAATTATAATTCATGTCTACCTTTCCTATCATTGCCCCATCCGTCCACCAAAATCACTTAATTATGATGCCACTTTATTTTTATAATTAATTCTGATATGTTGAGTCTCCAAATCAGCCAATTAATTTCACAGCTATAGAAGAATCTGACCATTGCATTAATACAATACTTACATGATAGCATGACTGAGAGTAGTAGAAAAGAAATAGGAAAAATTCATATGATCTTTGCTGTGTTTTTGTGAGATTGGTGGACTTAATGGGTTTTGCATCAATCATTATAAAATATTTTGAAAACATATAGGATACATGATATTATAATATTATATAACATATATTACAAAAACATGTATTTATATTTGAACCAGAAGAATAAAGAAAAACAATTGGCTACCTTACCTTTCTACTATATGGATTAGTAATTACAAGATTAGTATCATCAGATCCAGATAGAATATATTCTCCTGTATCATTCCAGCATATTGTATTCACCTGTGAATAAATAGTAGCAACATTCATCTTGAGTTTTAAAAATTACATATAAAAATGTTTAAAGTATTTAATATAGCCACAGCAAAATATTAATGATTAATAAATAAAGTATTGCAAAATCTTTGGTTTGGCCTCACATTATTAACAAGCCTATTTTTCTAAAAACCGAAGCCACCAAAAATAATACCACTCCAAAGATGAATCCTGTCAAGATTAATAATCAATTCCCAAAATAAATGAACAAAGAAAATCCTAATTTAAATGTGAAAAAAAGATTTAGCTGAACATGCTTTAAGTGTGGAATAAACTAGATGTAGGAAATATGGAACTATTGTTTCCAATAGAAAATATGTAGCCCATGGTTGCATTGTGGAATCCTTGTTGCTTTTGGGGCTTTGCTCACAGACATATCATTAACTTGGTAACATCATAAGTGCTTGTTATTGTAGGGTTTGCTCCTTTTCCATAAAATAGCTTGCCCTGCCAATGTTGGTGGAGGTGTGGTTTTCTCTTTGATAGTTCCTTGAATAGGATATTGTTTTCTGTTTGATTGTTTGACTTATATTACCACAATCCATACTTTTCTGGGTGTTGATTGCTAAAGAGAATGTGTTGTGATCTTTTTTTCTTCTTCTTAGCTTTTTACTGTCCCTTTTGGATGGTATGTAAATGTGCTTTATCTCTATGTGTCTACTGATCGCTGATTTGTCTGACTGCAAAGTTTTCAGGAACTCCCCAATGCTTTAGATTTTGCCTGGTCTATATTGTCTAGGAGATTCTCAATCATCCAGCTCACATGGCAACTGGACTTTGTTTTTTTTCTTTGAAGACATTTTGCTTCTCATTCAAAAATCTTCTTGGATAAGAAGGGAAATGTCTTCAAAGAAAAAACAAGAAAGTCCAGTTGCCTCCTGAAAAAGCAACCATGACCTGGATGATTGAGACTCTCTACAGATGTTTAGCTATACAATTTGGGATGAACACCCCTTGAATAGTGTGGGAATAGGAATGAATTTCCAGAGGGGGGGAAAGCAGCCATCATCGTCCCAGGTCTCTACTTAGTCCTAGTGCTATTGCTGCCACCACTGTAGAATGTTGTCTCAAGCCTTGCACCTCAGCCAGCCACCCCAGCATCAAGTGCAGCCATCTCTGCCAGCCTCTACTTTGCAGACCCTGCCATGCCCAGCCAACTTTCACCATCTTCCTCCCTCTGCTGGCAAGACATGCCTGGCCTGGGCATGTGTGAAGCAGCAGTTGGCTGCACTAGGTCTTCTTCCCAAACCTGCCTGCATGTTCTCCAAATAGCATGCACCAATCTTGCAATGCAGTGCAGCAGAGCCAGTGGGCACAGAACATCAAGGCCAACAAGATGAGTGGACTGCAGGTGGCAAAGATGGCAGGCCAGCAGGGCAAACAGAGTGCAGGATGGTAGCATCAATGAACACAAGGCAGGAGGAGTAGCAAGTGCAAGACAGCAGGCCAAAAGGAACATGGGCGGATAGGGCCAGCAGGATGAACAAAGTGCAGGGTGACAGGGGGAGCAGGAGCTATATTGTGTCAGGAGGCCAAGAGAGCAGAGATGGGAAAGAAAAGAGAATGTTCATTTCCAAACAAAGCCTTTCTTTCACTATATGAAATTATTTGCAACTATCTTATTAAATTAACCAAGGTTGCATGCTACTGTGCTTGTCCATTTGTTCAATGAACACTTTTAAATAACAGAGTACTTTTTACTCTGAAAATCCTTGCCTACTCTACAAATCTGTCCCTCATATTTTTATCTGGAGGGAGGTTTGCAAGGGTATAGTCAGTTCCAATTTTAAATGAGAATTTTAAAGTCTTTAAAAATTTAAAAGAAACAAGAAATCACTTACACAGCCATCATGCACATTCAATGTTGCTTCAAGTTTTAATCTTTGGATAAATTCTCTTCTCCCTGGGAAAAAAAATACCAAAAGATTAACTGTCATATCTTAATATTTACAAACAACAACTGAAAAACGCCATGGCTCTCAATTTTCTGTAGAGGTATTGCATTGCATGTAGACCCAAGATTATTAAACATCAATATTTAGACATTGGGAATTTGATTTCCTAGACAATAGATAAGCATTTATTCAGCCCAATCAGTCAAGCAGGCAAAGAGTTATTCAACAAGCATTTAGTCAGAAATATATACTCTACCATTACATATTTAGTATGTCAAAGGTAATATACTCAACTGTCCCCAAATTTAAGTAAATTTCACCACTTGCCCTCAGCATATGAAGGTTTACTATGATGACTTTTCCTTGAGGAGTAGTACATCCCAACATGCTTTATTACCTTCAACTGTGAGAGCAAAAATGAACACTTCTGGAAGAGTGAATTGCTTTTAAGGGGAACATTAACTGCAATGATAATCAAATACCTAGTGTGGAATTGTTAAAAAACACTAATACTAATGGAAAAATAAATAAATAAATAAATAACAATAAATATAAGAAAAATAAAGAAAAATAAAACATACTATTTTCCAATCCAGTAATATACAGTATATGTATTCAGAATGAATGTAGGCAAATTTAGAAAAGAGGTCAGCTAAGGAAATGATATGAATACAGGTCTAGATATTTCATGGATAAGAGAAGTCAATTCTCACAAAAGTTTTCTTCCATGAATGTGTACAGATTAATTATAGATTAGGGCAGTATTCTTTCTAGTTTATAAAGGATATAAAGATATAAACATTGTAAATAGAGGAATTGCCAATACTGTAACAAGCTTACTCTCACTACCCCAAATGCAAGTCAAGTGTCACATTCTACTTTGAGCACATTGTTGTGATCACTGCCCCAAAAATGTCATTGCTAGGACTGATCCAGTGCATTTTAGGTCTGCCAAGTGAAAACTTTTTATTTTTGAACTCTAGAGATGTAATTACATACATAAAGAAGCCTACCTGCTATTAAGTTTGAAGAACACGAAACTAGTCTATAAGTGCTTGAACAAACTTGGAAGATAATTAGGGAAATACAAATTATTTCATAACTGAAATGGTGCCATTATAGTCAGTATAAAATCATCTATAATGTTTTTACATATTTTTTATCATTGTACATACTATAAAGCAAAATCCAGGAATGTAGAATGCAAAACATATCTATGTTCCAGTGTAAATTACATCAATTTATTTTAAAAAATAGATCATATAAGAATTTTCAAGATTCCTTGTTATATCAACATCTAATTCTTACGTTAGATCAGAGTTGGCATAATGATTAAATTCTAATATTCTCTAAGTTTTCATTGTTTACACATCACTATGTGAATATTTTATCTATCAAAGGTGGCATATTAGTCCCTTCTTTTCCTACTTCCAGAAAATATTTTATGTATTTATTTAACATATTTATACGGACACCCATCTCACATGAACATACCAAAGTGCATTACAAATATAGCTTATATTTCATTAGTATTCTTACCAGGAAAGCTGATTTAAGCATTAATTCTATATATGGATAGCTATGATTATTTCAGATGCTGATTCTAACAATAGTCTTAAATGTTATGGGCTGTTCAGCTATAGAGGCTTTACATTTTGTTGTCTTATTAGACTGCATCTAGTTACTGGTGCATTAAAAAAACCCTATTATTAGTGCTGGACTTAACACTCCATATCACTTTTTCAGTATTTCTTGCAAACATCAGTTTTTAAAATATTAATTCTATACTACTAGTATGTATATTTTTCTTCTACAATTGTTGTAATTAAAGAACTTATTTGCTTTCAGCAATTAATTCCATACCTCATTTTGTTTTATTGAACAATAATCCTGGAATTAAAGCAAGAAGTTTCAGATGAAAGTATATCACAATTTGTGGGCATAAGTGAGTTTCAGTATATCTTACAAAATAATGTGATTCCAGTTGCTGTATTTCTTAATTTCTTCAATATAAGGAATCATTATATGTTGTTTTGTTCATTAAAAAGCAGCTCTGCTCAACCAAAAATATCCCCTGGAAAATTCATATTTTAAGACGCTATATTGGCAACTGGCAATTCTGACCTTATTTTCTTGATTGACAAAATTATTAAACTTCAAGTATTAAATTACTATTTTAAAAGCTTAACATAATTAATCAATTTAAAGTAATTCTTACTATTTTAATTTTAATAGTTGAGATGCACTTTGCTGTCATATGATCACTATGTTATTGTGTAAGGAAAAGCAATTTTGTCTATAGCAATATTGTGATCTTTATTGGACTTTCAAACATACGACGCAGCAAATGAGTACATAGCTAAATATAACCCTTACTGCTTAGTCAATGATAATGTTACACATACTTGAATGTTCAACTGAAGTAAACAGTGTTAGAACAGCAGACAAGATTTAAAATATTAACTGGCAAGTAAATAATGTTATTTCCACTATTACAATAATGTAGCGTGCTTGCATAACTTTTACTTTTTTAAAAAATATACTTATTTCTCATGTTTCAGTTTATTTACAAAACAAATGCATAAACTTGAGATATTATTTTATAGGAAGCAAATTACAAAAACTTAGCCCTCATAAAGTGTGACTCTGACAATACAACACTCACTTGGTTGAACTTTTTTTGTATTCTTTTCAAAATCCTTCTATATAGAAAAATAAAATCAAAAATAAAGTGCTTTGTGTCAGTGGGAGGAGAATTTGTATATGTTTATCCTCTCTAGCATTCAGTTATAGGACCCGGTAGTGGTCCAGTCATTCAAGGGTTTACTAACAGAATGAGAAGCAGCCTGAATAATTTTCTTGACATGCACAGTCATCAATCAGATTATCTCTTTCTCAAAATAGAACTTTCTTTCACCTTTCTACCCTTTTCAAATTGTTCCTGATTATATACAGAGTTAAAATTAGATACCCATTCAATTACTATCCCCCATAAACTCAAAACCATTTCATACATGGCCTTTGCACCATTCCAAAATCAATTCTGCTATTCCGGAGTCCATCTTCAAAGTAACTGCTCAAAGGTTTGATTGTTCACAGTTGGTAAACTGAAAAATGCAATCTGTATTTGATACTTTAAAATGGAACTGGGCTGTTTTGACTTTCTTCAGATTCATGCAACTGTCTCAATGTGCAGAGGCAAAGTTTATTCTGTGCTTCTATGGAAAGGCATAATTCCTGGGGATATTCCCAGTACTTTAAATTTATTTCATTTCTGATCATAAGATTTGAGTTGGCATTTAAAGCTCTGTCAGTCAATGGATAACTGATCCTAGAGGTTGTAAATAAAAGCTATACCCATAAGAAAATTCTATCCAATCTGTTAGACCTTCCCAGGGATATTTTTCCAAGAAAACATGTAAAAAGATGTGTTTCCCACTACTTTCACAAGGTCCGAAATAGCTACAAATTGTAAAGTTGTTGTTGAATTTTGTTTTGAGCTCTCCTTTTAGGCAGATGAAGGAGAACACTGGCTCATGGCATTCCCTGCCTGTTCTCTGTGTTCCTGAGTCTGCAACACAGAAAAACAGATTTAAAAGAATCTGCAGAATTTGGCATGGTATTACTTTCAAATTACTTTATTACTGAATAAAGCTTTCATATATCAGTGGCAGAAAGTTATTTTGAATGATAAATAATTCAGTCATTTGTATTAAAGGAAAACAATTACTGAAACCCTAAATAATATTCCAATATATTTTGTTCTCTATTAACTGCACATGAAGTGCTTGCAGATATGAGAAAGCAAAACTGTATCAGAATCTAATCAAATACCAAGTGTGCTGAACAAATAGTTGTGTCATCCAGTAAGAAATGCAATGTTCAGCAAAACCTCTCAGAAGACTCATAAACTTTTTCAAGCAGCATTGGAGAGCTACTTTCAAAATAATGCTGTAACTTTAAAAATGAATTCTGTGACTATAAACCTATAACAAATACTGAAATACTGACATGAAATTAATATTCTGACTATAACGGTTGAGGTTTTAGCTATTTTTAAAATGTATTTTAAATAGTTCCTTATGTTTTTATAAAGTCACTTCCCCAGCAACATGTTTACGTATTCTTAGTTAATTCATGGTGATCCAGAATCACTGGCTGAATTAAAAAAATACTTTCTACATTAAACTTGGACTTGGCTAGTATATAGATGGGTTCATATAATCTATTGTACCTGGTCACTCAAGTATATTAAAAATGTGCTACATATAATCTCTCTCTCTCTCCATAACTAGCTAGCTCGATGGAGGGAGAGAGAATATAATTTTTTAAGTAGTTGGTGCTTGTCTTGTTCAACAAAGATTAAAATATACATTAACTGGAATAAGTTATTATTCCAAATTTTATATCCAATTTTTAATTTGCTTTAATATTTGCTTCATTTTAAATGTTTATATACCACTGTTGAACTGTAAGAGTTTACATTTTAAGGGAGACATTGACTATATTTAATACTTTCGTTCCTTAATATGTCAAAATTTATGCCTCAATCATTTCAGCTTTAAGTCAGTTTAAAAACTTGTATATTTTAGTAGCACAATAAACAATACTCTAAAAGTTCCCTGCTATTTATATCCAGTTTTATCTCAAAAAATGTGATACATCATCTTCTATTAGTTATAAATAAACCAAAATGTTAACTGCTTATCAAAAATTATTGCAATAAAGAAAATATTCTTTGCTTTCCTACCAGAGGGTATTCTAAGATTAGTTTTTTATCTGATGTTTGAGAGCATGTACAAATGTTGCATGCTTTAGATGCTGAACAGGTGTTTCATATGTGGCAGCAGGAAGAAAATGCCATTTTTTTATATTTTACTGTATACATTTCACCTCATCTTGTTTGCATCTGTGTATGTTGTTCTTACCATGAACAACTTCAAATGGTTTTATGATCAGAAATGTGGCATATAAATCAAAATAATAAATCAAATTAAGAATGTTTCGTTTGAATGGATGCAACAGTCCTGACAAAAATAAGTCTGCAATCCTTATGTTAGCATGTTTACAATTTGTTTTCTCTATACCTTTTAAATCTATCTTTGGTCATACATATTTACTGAAACACCTTTTAGCCACTTACTGTTATATCACTTCATAGAAATAGTATGAGGATCACTCATACAATAGAAAAAAACAAGCGTAAAACATTAAGCAGCAACAAATAACAATAAACTTGTTCCAATCATATTCATTTTAGTATTATTATTTATATGCTGCCCGAATCTAAATGTTTCTGAACAACTCTGAATAGGGTCTCAGTATTTTAACTGAAAACAAAAACTACAACTGATCTTTGAAAGTAGCTAATATCAGTATCTCAAGAATTTTAAGGTCTTTAAGAGAAAAGCCAATTTGTTCTGAATGTGAACAAGTCAATTTGACATGTTTTAGTTTATCTCTTCACAACAATAAGGGAAGAATTCCAAGAGCTGAAAAACCATTGCCCAGTCTTAGATACTGCATTGATTGAAATATTCATCTGGACCAACCAGAAATGGATGATGGGCAGTCAGTGGCAGCGTACTTTATTACATTATATACATACAAGACATTACTCAATTTCTTTCAAGATAAGCATCATTTTACAAAGTGCAGAAAAAGAGTAAGAAATAGCAAGCTATACTAAGTAAAGCTGAGCAATAAAAAAAAGAAAATAGCTGGCTATAGAGTTAATTGCGGATTCTATGTCTAGCATATCTAAAATATATAGTTGTTCCCATCTTAAACTTACACATTCAGATAAAATATTTAAACAATAAGCATGCCATGATCCTCCAAACTATCACCATATCACTCCCTGCAACTGGGATGCAATTGGAAGACTACTCTTGAAATGAATTTGAGGAAACGTATCAAAATGCATTTATTTTTATGCAAGACAAAATTATATTTGGAGGAAGAACAAGAATGTGTCTCATTTCTTGTCTGCCTGATTTTTTCTAGAATTGGCTTTTCTTCTTTAATTTAGACATTTAGCTTTTAATATCCATTTTTGTTGATATTAATGTGCCATATTCACCTATTTAATCATGTACTGATGGCAATGAGCTTGTAATTCTGCATAATATTAAGTGATCTAATTCACATAGAAGAGAAGGAATCATTATCTGTTTTTTTTAAAGCAGCTTCCAGAAGAAACAGCCATAATTTGCTCTAGTAGATTTCTAGACCAAGTTTGACAAGATATGATTAATACTTTTGGAAAAGAGTATTGGGAGAGCAACCTGTAGAAATGAAAATAACTCTGAAAATAACATCTTTTCTGCAGTTCTTAAATTTTTTACATTTTAATAAAATTTAGTACTCAGAAAAATTATCCCCACACTCGTTTTTTGAAGAGGGTATTCATTTTTATTGGAGTAGTACATACTAAAACTAATTTGGGAGCAATCAAACATACACCTGGATGTAAACAGGCAAATCACGGGTACAACTCTTATTACATTCTGTCTACCAAATATCAGTCTTTTAATAAATTATATTCTAATATCTAAAGTACTAGACTTTAATATAACTACAGCAAAGCCACAAAGAAGTTTGAAAAACAAAAAGTTATTAATTTAAAAAAATATATTATGGTTATCACCCAGATATTGATTAAAAGTATTTTTTTTTCTTACGAAGTTTGAGAAAGTCCATAACCATACATAGAGCACACAGAAAAACAATGCTACATTGTTTTTCTTCTGTCTTAATAAACATTAAAAGATAACTATTTGGTTTTATTTTACTGCCTAGCATATTTAAGGCCCGCTGAAGATTAGCACAACTTTGGGAGGAAAAAATGCACCCATTCTGCATCGAAATGAAGTTGTTATCGTATTTTTATGATTGATTATTCTGGAACGATTCACACTTTATCTTTTTTTTTTGGGGGGGGGGAGAGAAATCCCAAAGTCCATGAAAGNGGGGGGGGGGGGAGAAATCCCAAAGTCCATGAAAGCCAGAACCTCCTCACGTTTGAGTTAAATGTTTCCAAGGCTTATAGGTCCATCCTGAGCTCACGCTTAATGTAAGGCAGCAAACGACACTAAGCCCCGTTCTGATTTCTTCGGTACTACAGTGTATCTTGAACAGGGCAGCGGACGGGAAGAGCAGAGCCCACAGTCCAGTTGCTACTTGATGAAACTGAACTCCGTTCAATTAATTTCGACTTGCTCCACGGCCAAGTGCAACATGTGCAGAAGAATGGGATATTAAAAGGCAACCGGAGGAAAACCGCAAGTTTGACGTTTCGTGTTGGGAAGAGATGGTTTTCTTTCCCAAGACTCGCCGCGGGAACTTGGCTAAGGGCCAGGGGGGCACGGAGGGCGCAGGAGAGCTAGGTCAGTCGAGGCTTTCTAGCCGTTTTTACCCACCACCCTGGGCGTCCGACCGCCTGTTCCCCGCTTCGGCATTCAAATTTACACGGCGCCGCTCTGAGGAAGAAGGGCTGACGGTCAGAAAAAACGCTGCACTACGAAGGTCCCGACGGCTCGCCGTCAAAAGGATCGATCCCGACCTTAGGCGCGCGAGAGAATCGACTACAGGGCCGCCGCGTCCCGGCGCCCCCGACCCCGCCCTCCTGCCCCCGCTCTTCCCTCACCTAGATACCGTCTCCGCAGCAGGCCCGGCTCCTCCAGGCCCAAACTCCTTTGCTTCACATCCCACAGGAGGTGGGTGCAGCACCCCCGGGACATGGCCCCGCGTGCTCGGCCAGGCGGATCGGATCTGCCACAGCGGGCGCCAGCGACATCAGTCGCTGCCACTTACTGAGGGCCACCCCTCCCCCGCTTCACCATGGAGACCGTGCGCGCGCCTGCCGCGCGCGTAACCACTGCTCCTGCTGCCGCCATTCAAACCCCCCCCCCATCGCCTCTCTGGAGAGCTGCCACAGTAACAATAGCTCCTCCCCTCTCCCCGCCCACAGACAGGGAACGGCTCACTGGAGACATCGCGAGAGTTCAAGCGAGTGGGGTGGGTGGTAGAGGAATAACTAATTGCGGCTGGGACGTCTTGCGCTGGCTTTCTGGACGGAAACCAAGCCAACCGCCGGACGCTTTCAGGGTCTCCTCCTTCCCTCACGTCACTGAACGCTCAAAGGTGTAAACAAGTCAGGACGCGTTCAAGGGCGCGGGTTCGGCCCTGACTATCGTGTGGAAACAAGCTCGTCCTTCCCGAATAAGGTCTAAAGAAGCACCTAAGTCGAACATTATTTCCGGAGCCGATGTTCCATAATAGAAAATAATAGTTGCTTCACTTGTCATTGCTTCGCGCTCATTTTACTAGCGTCATAAAAAGCAGACAAGAATTGACACTCTCCTACTGTCATCGACACGAGAGAGAAAGCCGGTGGTGGCAATAGCACGGCTGGCCAATAACACGAAGGACAGCTGCTTAAGCCACGCCCCTTTCTCAATCCAGCAGCAAATCAGAACAAAGCAAAGCGGGCTCGTCCTACCCCCGGCTTATGTCCGCGGGGCGGGTTCTCAGGCCGTGTGAGGAGGAGGAGAAGGAAAGGAAGGACGCCAGGTCGAGCGTCGCTACCACTGAATTCGGGGCTCCCGCTAGCAACGAACGCACAGGATGGCGGCGGCGGTGGCTGGGTTTCGTGCTTCTTATCACCGTTTCTTAGATAAGATCGAGCTTATGTTGCCGCCTCGGCTGCGCCCTTTGTATAACCACCCTGCAGGTATTGGAAGAAAAGAGGGAGGGGAGAAAAAGGGGGAAAGACCGGCAATTGCTGTCGGTGATCCGTGTCAGGGTGTGAGAAGGTGAATGTGGGGGGGAAAAAGTTACGGGTCCTGCAGACGTCCACTCGAAGAAGGCCGTCCAAAAGGAGCTTCCCAGGGAAATGCAGTTTTACATGCCACGGTACTGTAATTGTGAGAAACCTCTATTTCCGTTATATTTCGATATGTTTTGCCCCCTCCCGATTGCAGTATTGTCACAAAGTGTCCACGTATGATGTGTTACCGAATGTCGAAAGTCAAATATCTGGCTAGTTTCTGAGGAATTGAAGTTGAAGCCCAATTTACCCTGAAGTTTGTGAAATGACCTTGGAGCAGGTATTGTGCTTTAACCAAGTGCAATGCTTTTTTTTTTTTTTTC
>BHFT01053375.1:0-13270 GCA_004320025.1 Laticauda laticaudata | reverse complement strand
TTTTTTTTTTTTTTTCTCCAAAATGAAAGGCAGAATATAAATAACACAGAAGACCTAGTGCATGGTCTAGTTAAATGGATGTGACATTACATTTTTTTCCCCAAGAAATTCTGCAAAGAATTCATTTCTCCTCTTCTCTGGAGGACAGCTAGACTGGCCTGCCCACATGATCGCCCTTTGAATGTTTTAGGACAGGGGTCTTCAAACTTGGCAATTTCAAGACTTGTGGACTTCAACTCCCAGAATTCCTGAGTTAACATGACTGGAGGAGGAATTCTGGGAGTTGAAGTCCACAAGTCTTGAAGCTGTCAAGTTTGAAGACCCCTGTTTTAGAATTAGAATTTCATACATCATTGAACACCCCAGTTACATGAGCAACCACCCAATACACTGAATAAGTTCTAGGAGTTGTAAATGTCTATGGGGAGTCTCAGTCATCTAGGTCATGGTTGTCCCAAAGGTGCTTTTTCCATTGTTACAACTGAAGAAACTTCATGGATGAGAAGCAAAATGTTTTCAAAGAAACAAATCTAGAAAGTCTAATTTCCTTTTGGAAAAAACACCTTTACCATTTGTACTTCAAATTCATTTGACAGGCACTAGGTTGGAGAAAACTATAAAATATCTGGAAAGAGTGAGGGTAACAATCCAATAGCATATTTCAGTGTCCTTTCTACAATTCAGTGGCAGATGGGAAATATTCTGTAATCTTCACCATCCTTTATAACGCCTCTTACCAAAAGGATGTTGAAGTTCCAATACATTTTAAATTTTACAGGATTATGTATAATGTAATTTTGTCACCTACTACTTCTCCTTCAGCTTTAGTAATACAATCATCAAGGAATTGACAAAACTCACAGAAAATGTAACATCTGTTTGTTCTCCTTGACATAGAAGCTTCAGAAATAGGATCTGTTATCTTTATTGCTAGCAATAAAGAGTGAAAGACCGAATTAAGGCAGCTAAATGGAAAGTCAAACTGTCAACCAGGAAAAATACAATTGATAAGCTGCAGCGCTACAAAATAGATAATGACTTGAATTGCTGAAATTTAGCCTAAAATTAAGATTCCAAGATTAACCTGCAGAATTGCCTCATGGCCAGGCAGAAGGCAAACAGATTTAATTAATAATAAATGTGTAACTATTAGTATGAATTTCAAAATAGATACTTTCTGGTGAAGGAATGTTATAGGCTAAGTTGCAACAGAAACTTGCTAGTCTGGAAAAGATCATTGCCGAGTTCTTGCCTGCCCAGAAGTGCTGACTGGTGTGCTTGCCCCATGGCTGGTGTCAGAGCCTTGTAAGAAAAATTAACAATGACTTGTTCCCTATTATTTTCAAATAAAAGTTGCAAGAGGAAAAGATAGCTTCAACCCCATATTTAATGTAGCAACAAAGTACATCTATTATGCAGCTATTGTTACATTACACCTTGCTGCAGAAAGAACTTTTCTTTCTTGGGGTTCATAAATCCTGTCATACTGCGATAACAATGTATTTTTAATTTTAAAAATGCCTTATTCCGGTTTTGGTTGATATAAGAGTGATGGCGGTATTATGGTGGTATTTGGACTATGAAGACCTTGTAACAGTTATTCATGTTCCTATCAACTTTTATTTATTCCATTTCAAGTTATTTTATACGAGGCCGTCTTTGAAGACTATCAAGAAATTTGAATTGGTCTCAAATGCAATTACATGGTTGTTAACAGATATATACCAGTACAAACACCTATACTCTCGCCTTGTGCTGGCTTCCTGTTGGCTTCTGAGAGCACCTCAGAACTATTATTTTGTACTTTAAAAGCTATATGGCTTGAAACTGGAGTATTTGTAGGACTGCCTTCTGCAACCAGTTTTATCCAATCCAACTTGTATGTCCTGGAAGAACCTGTTTGTGGTTCCCCAATTCTATGAGGTAAGAATGTTGGAGGCCTGCAGGTAGTGGAGTTTTTGTGTGGTGTGTGTTTGTGTGTATATTTATCTGCCCTTTGGAACCATTTCTCTCAGAAATTCAGTCAGATCCTATACTATTGACTTTCAGTAAATTACAACAAATAGTTATTTCAAAGAGGTTTGATGCCATCAGTTACTGATTGCTTTATGTGTAGTTCGGGATTAGTTATTTTTTTATGTCTGTAGTTAGACTGTAGACATTTTATTGCATTGCATAGAGATACTATAAACTACAAAGCACAAATTCCTCATCCCTTGTTGATAGTCATATGAAACTGTATTTGTATTCCTTTGGTTTTTATCCAGTGGAAGAAAGGAAATGTGTTATATGTAACAATTATTTTAACAACAAATTGTTATTTCTTTTATAAGAAATTAGCTTCAGTATCTCTTCAGTATACTTTTTCAGGTTAGTGATAGCTGGGCTGTATAAGAAGAGAAAAATTATTAACAAGATTCTTTCCCAATCACTTTAGTGTGAATTGTATTTGAATATAAGAAAAGATGTCTTATTTAGTCTAGCAGTCTGTCCTACAGTGGTTCAACCAGTATCTGTGGAAAATTCACAGAAAGAACAAGAATACCTTATTGTTTTTCTTCCTTAGCAACAGGTTTTGAAAGGGAAGCTGATACCAGTGGTTGAGGTGGTAAATAAAGTGAATGAAAAACAAATTTACCTTATTTCCAAACTTTGAAGCTTTTCATCTCCAACCTATTGGTTATTTTGGTTTTTCCTTCAGTAGCTATTCTCTATCCTAATTTATCTGACTTGTGATGAACACAACTATATTCAATGCTCCAACTGGTAGTTAGTTACACCATACATTTATACAAATCAGTATATAACTGGTAGTTGTACTAAATTATAGCTTTTCTCAACAGTTACACAATGAATCATTGTTTGTGCTGAGCTACAGTACAATATCAGGATGGTGCTTAGGCATTTTCTTCTTAGCTTTAGTGTCAGTTTCTGTTCAATTTTAAACATATTTTCAAAGTCCATGCCATGTGAACCTGGAACAGTTTGATGGCCTGATTTGATACGCTATGACATTTCCCCTAGATTGGAACATAACCTGTAGTATTGGAGAGAAATCTTACTTCTGGTTTGTGAAATATTCTTTGCAGTTAACACTTTCATTTCTTATTCTAATAGTTCCTTGCACTCTACAGATAATCCTTTTGTTTAAGATGGTTAATTACCATGCAGTGAAAAGTGAAGTGTTGACAGTAAAATAAATTTGCTGATGTTTTCTATTCATTATAATACTCTTAATAGAAAACTTTAGAACCTCTTTAAAGTAGCAAAAATAACTATGCTGGGAAATAATTTATGGCTTGTAACAAATGTATTTATAAGGAAGGAGTCTTATAAAACAACTGCTAGTTATAGTTCAAAGTAGCATTCATAATCACTTGGATCAGGATTGACATAAAATAGATATATACTAAGATATTCTGATCTAAACATAAGTAAATGGAGGATTTACCAAAAAAAAAACACCCCTACCTGAAATTAAATGATGAAAAAAATAAGGGCACCAAGAAACACAAGTTGTGAGAAGCAATTTGTACTCAAAATACATTTCTATGCTGGACATAGAAATGGTTCCTGGTTCCATATTCACCGAACTAAACCATTATTTTATATTTTCTTCTCATGTAGTTGTTTTGCACTCTAGTGAAAAGTAGAGTTTAAAATCTGACCAGGTACTGATATATGCAACTGCCTGATCCAACAATATGTATTTAGCCTAAATACATTCTAGGGGTGGTGTGATGGCTTAGCAGTAAAGATGATGGGCTTGTCAGCTGAAAAGCTGACAGCTTGGGTTTCAGACCCAAGCGCCATGTGATAAGCTTCCATTACTCATCCCAGCTTCTGCCAACTTTGCTGTTTGAAAGCATGCAAATGCAAGTAGATAAATAAGTACCACTTATGCAGGAACATTACTGCATTCTGTATTTTCACGTTGGCCATGAAGATGGAATTATATCCCAGACAATGCAGGCTCTTGGCTGGGAATTGGAGATGAGCACCATGCCTTGATTGGATAGGGGAAACTTTTTAACTTCATTCTACAATAATTTGCACAACCTTTATTTCTCATCTAATATCAAAAGCTTATTATCTAAAAGCTTATTATAATAAAGCTTATTATCACAACATTATTTATGTAAGGGCATATCCAAGTTTGCCATGAGTTGTGCGTTGAGAATATTTCTTGAACTCAATAGAGTTTTGTTATTCTCTCTGTTTCTGCAACTACAAGTTAACATAAAAGATACATACCACTAGATTTCAATAGTTTTCTGAAAGATTTAATTAGAACTGAGTACTTCAAAGTATTAACTTTAATAATAAGGTGGTTATCAAATACTTCCCTAGAATGATGTGAAATATTACATGTCTAAAACTTCTTTAAAATAACAGAAAAGTAAGAGTTTTTTTGAAATACACTACTCAGAGATGCCATGCATGCCCTACAACATTACTAAACTTAGTGCTTTCTAAATAAATTGAGTAACAAGCTCCAAAAATTCTGGTGTCGCATAACTATTGGCCATGCTGAGTTGAAATTGGTCATGCAGAGTTGAAATGCTGGAATTTAAAGCATCAGAATGAGAAAAATTTACCCATATCAAAAGCTGATGCCTGCTAGATAGTTTGGATTTCAGTGTTCATCAACCCCAGAAAGTATTAAAAGATTGAAGTCTAAAACTCTAAAGCATGTGGTTTTGCTCATATTGTCCTTCATTCCTTGAACATTCATGGACACTATTTCCAAAAACCTACTTACAATTTATTCCTAAATAGGAGCTGGACTTACATTTTTTTCTGATCACAAAATAACTTGTGAAATGACAGCTATGTGGATAATCTAACTGTGGATAATCTCTTTAATTTCAGAGATAGTTCAGATGCCCTGTTCACAATGGGTTGGTTTGTCATTAGGGCTCCCAGAAGTGGGATTAACTGCATTTATCTCGCTAAAAGAGAGATAAAACTTCGTTTTTGTGCCTGAAACTACATCCTCCAAACTGGAAATGATTTTGAGATATTCTTAGTGTGATCCAACCCTGAAACAGATCTGTTCTCTTCCCGTTAGGTCACCTCTATGAGGCATTGAACGCTAAAACAACTAGACACAAGGACAGTTTCTTTCCTTATGCCATCACGAGGAATTAGGTGCTGAACACCTAATTCTTACAATACTGTTTAAAATGTCTGTGTACATTTGCCCAGGTTGAATGGCTGTAGCATTATTGTTATCTGTCTTACCTTTTCTACTCCCTTGTCTTTTTGGTATTGTCATTATGATTATTATTACTCTGTTGCTTTGCATGTAAACTGAGAGCTTCTGCACTGGAAAATTCCAGTGTCTAATCACACTTGGCCAATAAGTATTCTTAATAAGTCTAATGTTTCATGAAGAATGCTTACATCTGGAACATCTTGACCTGCTTCTGCTTTGGAGGGATTACTTCTGGAAAACGCTAAACCCTCTGTCTGTAGGGTCCAAAGGGAATAGAACAGTTATGTATAATAGTCCAATACATTTTACACAACCATAATTATTTACTTATAGATAATATATGCTTTTTCTAGTGAGGCTTTGTATGTCCTACTTTCAGCATGAAAAGCAGTCCCTTGCAGCACCTGACATTTCAAAAAAGGAACTCAATTATTACAAAAATTTCATCCATTCCTTGAATTTAAGAAGGTTCTTTAATAGTTTTCAGAGAAATTATTTCTAGTGAGCAATATTGTACTCAGGATTATTTCACTTTATAAACAGCAATTTATAACTCTTACAATATTATGATCCCTGCACTGAATGATTTTACAGCTATACTCTGTGGGATAACAATAGAAAATGAAAATGTAAGATCCACTTAGCCAGATTTATTCTTAGAAAACAGAATAAAATACTGTATAAAGTTCTATGACCTACGAAAAAAGAAGCTTTATGAATCCATTTAAAATATTTTACAGAACCAAATATTGGGAGGTTGCAATGGTTGAGTAAATCCAATAGCATTTGGGCAAAGGTTAGGAAAATAAGAGGAATTTCGATTGTATTAGTAGATCTACTCTTCCACCCCCAAGTCTGAGAGAGAATTGCTGGCCTAAGGTCATCCAGCTGTCTTTGTACCTAAGGCAGGACTAAAAATCATGGTTTCCTGTTTTCTAGCCTGATGCTTTAACTACTACACTCTCTAAAGTTTACTTATATAACTGTTATTTTTCTGTTTATTTCTCTCCCACTTATTAGGATGACTCAAAGCACTTCTGACAGTTTTGTTCCATACTTACCTACTAAGTGATAACGTTCAAGGTTAATATCAGGGCAGGAAGTTATTTATTTATTTGCATTCACTTATTTATTGCTTTACTATTGACTACTAGAATCAAGAGTTTGCTGTTAAGAGTTTACCATAAAGAATTTTTTTCTATGTAGGTACAAATAATTGTTAACATAAGAGGTTGTGGTCCTCCCTCTTCTCAAGAAGCCATCGCTGGATTCCACCCTATTGATAAACCCTGTTGGATAATTTCTGATCTGTCTCCAATCTTCCCTTTTGGGGGAAGGTTGTTGAGAAGGTGGTTGTGTGGCATCTTAATCCAGAGATTTCTAGATGAAATAGATTACCTAGACTCTTACCAGTCAGGATTCAGGCCTAGATATGAGACAGAAATGGCATTGGTCATACTTTTTTATAATCTCTGGTGGGAGCAAGATGGGGGCAGTGCATCCATCCTTGCTTTATTGACTTCTCAGTAGTTTTCAATACCATCAACCATTATATCCTTCTGGAGCAACTTCAGGGGTTGGGAGTAGGAGACTCTGTGCTATCCTGGTTCATTTCCTTCCTCTGTGGCTACTCTCGGTTGGTGTTCATAGGAGGCGAGAGATGCAGCCTTCACTCACTGCTTTGCGGTGTCTCGCAGGGCTCAGTACTCTCTCTGCTCCTATTCAACACCTATATGAACCTGTTGGATGAGATTATCTATCACCATCAATATGCTGATGATACTTAGCTGTATATCTCAGCCCCTAGTGAGTTAAGCAATGCCATGATCTCCCTCTCGCAATGCCTGAAGGCTCTTAGGGCTGAATGGAGAGCAAGGGGTTGAAACAACCCTGACAAAAGCTGAGTAGCTGTGGGTTTGAATTCTTTGGTCCAATTGGAGAATTGCCACCTTTGGTCTTGGATGGGGTGGCATTGCCTCAAAGAGACCCAGTGCATATTTTGAGGGTTTTCCTGGACTTGTGATTTCTGCTCAAAAAGCAGCTGGCAAACATGGCCAGGAGGGCCTTTTCGCAACTGCGGATTGTGCACCAATTACGCCCTTTCCTGGACCAACAATACCTACTCATGGTCACTCATGCCCTAGTCACCTCCCATCTTTTCTATTGTAACACATTCTACATGGGGCTACCCTTAAAAAGAATCCGGAAGCTCCATTTGGTGTAAAATTCAGTGGCCCACATGGTCTTGGTATGCACATATGTTATCTCTCCTGTGGGAACTGTTTTGGTTACTAATTTACTTCCAGGTGCAATTCTAAGTATTGGTTGTTACCTTTAAAGCCCTTCATGGTTTGGGACCAGGTTATCTGAGGGATTGTCTTTTGCTGGTCACATCCATCCAACTCACTAGAGCCAAGAGGCAACGAATGTTGCAGGCCCCATCCCTTAAGAAGATACATCTGGCAGGATCCAGAAGAAAGGCCTTCTACGTGATGGCTCCCTTCCTCTGGAACATCATCCCTCTGGAAATTAGACTGACCCCCACTCTGACACTCTTTTGGAAGACCCTGAAGACATGGTTCTGCCAGCGGGCATGGGAAACCAGAGCGGGATGGAGCTCGTTAAATGGCTGGTATGAGTGTGTGTTCTCTCTGGAGGTGGTTATTATTATTTTTATTTCTTTTATATTGTGTTTTTATTTATTTATTTTTAAAACAAACTTCATTCAGTTTTTCCCATTAAGAACAAAAATCTCTTTTTAGTGGACATGTTTCCAGGTCATCACCTTTACGTACAAATATGACAGCTATTATACATTGATATATGCATACTAATTTCTATTATTACCTTTACCATTCCAAATTTTCAGTAGGAGAGAAACAAACACATTAATTCTTGCCTCTTTCATTAATCTCAGTCGAAACATCTTTTTGTTCCATTTCAATTATTTCAAATATAATCCTTTAATATTTATTTTAAAAATAAAGATAAACAATGTGTTTGCATAATAATAATAATGTAATTAATAAAAAATGACCAATGTCTCTCCTTGCTTTTAATAGTCTATATTAACTTATTAATTTTAGTTGTTCTTTAGTGTGTCATATTCCCTTTCCATTCATCACATTCTTTTTTAAAAAATTTCCAGATTAATACAGATTTTTAACAACTAAAAAACAAACAAACAAGTATAGCTTCCCCCCTTTTACTGTTTTGAGTGTGACACCTCAATGATTAAAATATACCTTTATTCCTCATCTTAATTCCCAATAACCATTATTTTAAGAAATTACAATAATAATCATCACTTCTTTTTCACTTGGATTCCACAGCCATATTTTCCCTTGATTTTTAATAAGAGTTATCAGTATCTATATTCCCCTATTTTCTAAATATTTTTAATTGACGAATATCTTTATTACCTTTGTCACGCAGAATCCTTTTTTATTTATCAACCATTATTCTGAAAAAAAAGCAATTTCTTTTAACATTTTACTATTTCATATTTCTTTATTTCATGCACTTGTTTCTTACTTGCTTCTCTCTCCCCTCTTTTCCCCATACTCTTGTCTCATTCCGTTTATATCCCTCTCTTGTCTTAATATCTTCCTTTCCCCTTTTCTGCTGGGTCTTTATGCTTTCCTGACTGCACAGGTATTTCCCCTGGTGATTACCTTCTTAAATCTCAAATTTTAACCTGCCTTCTTTCCCCGACTTCTTGGTAGTGTTCTTTGTGTTAATTGTCTATTTTAAAGTCTCTTCTCCTTGAATCGATTCCCTCCTCTGAAGCTCGTTCTTCCTGTTCTTCAATCACCATTTCCAATTTTTTCTAACATAGAACAAAGTGATTCGCCTCTTTCCTGTAGTAATTATCTCATATTTTTAAGTTCCATTTTTAATTCCCGAAGAGATATTACACACTCTTTATTTTTTGATCGTTAAAGTCTACAAAAAAAACCCCACTTTTACTTTCCTTTTTCTTTCAATTTTTCCTAAAGTTCTCAATTATTCCAGCCCAGGGTCTATACCAAAACATCAATCGATCCAGTCAGTCTTCCTTGCTTTTCCTTTATTCTGGTTCTGTTTTTCACTTTCTAAGATTCTTACTTTGGTTTTCAATATTTCTTTAATGTTATATTCAACACAGTTCATTCAGAAATCAGGATGCTTTCCCTTTTTGTCAAGAGTGGCAACTCCTCTATTATAAAAGGTCTTCATCTTTTCCCCCAGTCCAGTCTCCAATTTGTAAACTTTATTATATTATTTTTTGACAATCTTTATTGTCAAAATAAAGTCCAGCTTTATTTTTATGCCTGTTTATTCCCAAAAATATTTTTAGTCCAATTTAATTAAATCTTAGTTCCAGCTTCTTCCTTTCCCGGTTCGACTCTTTCTTCCCTCCTGCACAAATCTTAATCCAGCTGAGTCCTCCTCTTCGGTGGTATTTTAAACCACCACTGCAGTCATCTTCGGGGGGAAAAAGACCAAGCCCGGGGGGGAGATGCGGCTCCCCTCAACCTGGCTTGCGCCTTCCCCTTACTCCACTGCCCCTCCAAGGCAGCTTCAGCCCCTAATCATAATGATCGGGGGTCTCCAACGAAAGAGCATGGACCATAGACACAGAGAGTCACGATCTACAGTCTGTCAGTGAGGAGGCCGTGCCTTCTTTCCTCAATTGTGTTTGTTTACACTCTGACACTCTTTTGGAAGACCCTGAAGACATGGTTCTGCCAACGGGCATGGGAAACCAGAGCGGGATGGAGCTCATTTAATGGCTGGTATGAGTGTGTGTTCTCTCTGGAGGGGGTTATTATTATTATTTATTTCTTTTATATTGTGTTTTTATTTCTTATGAGCCACCTTGAGTTGCCATGAGCGAGTAGGTGGCAATAGAACATTTGAAAATAAATAAATAAATAAACATGAAACATTTTCTACAAATGAAGAAAAGCTGCATTTTCTACATTCATTTGGGAAAAATGTATTTTTGTCATCACAATTCCTTTTTCCTGCAATGTGGATATACTTCATGAATTTCAAGACATGATAAACTACTGCATAAGTTTTATTCAGAAAAAAATAATCATAACTTGTTGCTTTCTTAGCTTTCAGATTAAAAAATGTTTTACTGAAACAAATTTAATAGCTCTTTGAGACTAAGTAAAATCTTCTCTTGCAGGTCCCAAAACAGTGTTTTTTTGGGCACCTGTTATGAAATGGGTAAGTTGATTTGATGATTCATACAAAACATGCATAATTCCTGTGTTTCCTGTGTTAAAAACCCATTATATACTTCAACTGTAGTTTTTTAAAAGTGGTTTACCGGACAATCTCCTGGTATACCAGCACTTTCTTTTGTATAGCCAAAGACTATATTAACTCGATCTTTGAGAAAAAATATCTTTCCTCATTCTGTGAAAGGTCATCTGAGAACTTGGTGGAAAAAATTATTGGTCAATATCTCCATCAGACTTTAGATGCAATGTAATTTCCCAAAAATCCATATTAAAAATGCTTTTAATCATGTAGCCAGACATGATTAAACACATTATGAATCAGTTAGATTCTAACATAATGGTCCTGTTAGGACAATATGGCTGACCCAATGGTCACATCTTTTATACAATTTCCTCAACTTGTTATAAGCTGCCTTGAGTCACCTCTTGGCAAGATGGGGGTAGCGTATACATTTCATAATAAATAAAAAAGTAATAAAATAAAATCTTCATGTGCCAGATGAACACAATCTGAAATATCTGGGCTGGTTGTCTATAGTTCTCTTGGCCATTGTAAAGGAGGCTTTCTAATTTCTGTCTCATTGGAATGGGAAAATTTACTTTGTCTTGACTGTGGTCAGCAGCATCATGGGCAGTTTGAGAGCGGCATATCTCATCAATAGTCAGGTCTGCCCATTTTTCACGTCCCTTCTCCCGCATCCCCATGAGACTATGGAAGTAGGCTGAAAAGTGAAATCACAAAAGTGACAGAGCACCTCTAGTTTGTATGACTTATATATGTCGGAATATAGATTAAATTGAGCCCCAAATCAACCTGGTTTTATTTGATTCAAGCATGTTAATGGTAGTCTATATGGAATCATGTATCACTCAAATCCTAGTTTTCTCTTTGACCCAATTTAAAACTCAAAATAGACTGGAACATATAACTCCAACTATCGAAATGGCAAGCATGAAATATATAATTTCAAACTAAATGTTATAGACCACTGATTCTCAAACACTTTAGTCTCAGGACCCCTTTACATTCTTAAAAATGATAGAAGACACCCAAAGACCTTTGGTTTATGTGAGTTATATCTATCAATATTTATTGTATTAGAAATTAAAACTGAGAAATTTAAAAATATTTATTTGATTTCGAGGACAAAGGAAAGGGTCCCTAGATCATACTTTGAGAACTGCTGGTATAGACTATAGCACTTTGATATTAATAAAAAATGAAAGTACTATTACTGACACATTATGCTATTGCTTTCTTATTGCAGGGTTTGGTATGTGCTGGAATGGCTGATATGACTAGGCCTGCTGAAAAACTCAGCACTTCACAGTCTGGCGTTCTAATGGCTACTGGTATGTATGTATTCTCTTTTAGTTATTTCATATAGGGAAAATGTTAAATCATCAGTTCTGTTTTAATACCAAGACAAAACTAAGTTAATATTTTATTTTAGGAAAGGTTTTCAAACCATATACTTAAAATATAGATATAAAATTTTAGAAATGTTTATATCATTAACTTCGCCTGACTGTCTAACAGGAACACCTAAAAATAGATATATTTGAACCAGAAGCAATTTTGCTTAGGTTATATATGTAGTCCTTGTTTAGCAACCACAATTGGGACTGGCAACTTGATTGTTAAAATGATGAAGTCCCTAAGGAAGAAATCACATAATGGCAACTGTGCCTATGATTTTACTTTTATCTTTCCTTTTTCCCAACTTTCCTGCCATTTAGAATCAGTGGTAGGATTCAAAAAATTTTACTACCGGTTCTATGGGAGTGGCTAGGTGGGCGTGGCAGGGGAAGGATACTGTAAACTCCAGTCAGGTGGTATTTTCCGGTTCTCCAAACTACTAAAAATTTCCACTACTGGTTCTTCAGAACTGGTCAGAACCTGCTGAGTACCACTTCTGTTTGAAATGCTTACTCAGTGCTGGAATAATTAACAAGAAGGGAGTTAATGTTTATATTTACATTCATTGGGAAAGAATGCATAAAAGAAAGTAAACAGCCACACATGGTGTATACACATTGAAAGGAATGCTCTAGTGCCTGCAACTCTGTAATTAGATGATTAGATGAGAGCAGAGAGTGGATAGTGGACAGCAGATAGGGATAAGAGCCTGGACAAGCTGTGTTTAGATGAGAGTGTGATTCGGACACTTACAGAGAGACTGATTCTGAGAGAGAGCCATTCTGAGTGGCAAAGATTGACTGGTGAAGAGTGTGATTCTGAACTGCAGAGAAAGAGATGGAACTGACAGAGGATGATTCTAAACTTCCAGAAAAGAGTCGGGACGAGAGAAGAGCAAGAGAGTGTAATTCTGAACGGCTGTGAATTGCAGAGAACTGAGGAGACTCACAGAGAATTGATAGTCTCCATTTAAATCACCCAGCTGATTAGTCAGCCTGCATTTAAATTCCCACTCAGCTGATTGGACAACCTCCAGTTAACCCACACCCAAATGTCATCCATTCCAAACTCCCAAGTAGATGATTGGTGAGCTCATTCAAACCTTCTCCATTCAAATCTATCAAGCAGCAACTCTTCCTCTTTAAAACCAAAAACAAAACAAAACAAAAACCAAACAACATGGTTTTAAAGAAAAACAAAAGAACTTTCCACTACAAACCTCCAATACTTCACTACCTCTACTATTTCAGTACCTCAAGACCAAATATTGATAGATAATGCTTTGTCTACAATAATTGATTTATCATCTAATAGTATAATAATTGTTAAATGACCACTAATTTACTGATTCATTGAATTGATAGAGATTTAATACTGTATCATTGATTATCTAGT
>BHFT01053373.1:0-14997 GCA_004320025.1 Laticauda laticaudata | reverse complement strand
TGATCCATTGCTGTTTACAAATACTGAGCCAAAGAATGTGTTAAAGTGGTTGGCTTTAATGGTGTCGTCGTTGCAATCTTTACCATGAGGTCCTTTCAGGGTTGGGATGGACCTTGAGTCTTTTACTTTGTTGTTTACAAAATTGTAGAAAGCGCGGGTGGAATTGGTGCGTACAAGGTTTTCCTCTTGTTTAATGTGATAATTTTTGCATTCAGTCTTTATCTGGTGGAATAAATTTTTGTATCGAGTTTTGAAGTTGGCAACGTGACCAGATTTGTTTTTGCACCAGTGATTTCTTTTTGGACTGAAGCTTCCTTATTGTTATGGGTAATCTGTTTTTTCTGGTTTTTGGAGTTGTTATTGGTACACATAGTTTGATGACTCTTTTGACTTTGTGTCTCTGTCTCCTCTCACTGTTTGTCTGTCTCTGTCTCTTCTCTCTCTCTTTCTATCTGTCTGTCTGTCTCTGACTCTTCCAACCTTGTGAACTGCTGAAGAACAACCAGCTCAGCATGGGGTTTAGTGACTCCAACCCCTTCCTTTTTTCCAAATCCCTTTTAAGACGAGACCAGGTTCAAAAAAGCCTCCCAGCTCCTTAAGCACCTTAAATCCTTCTTGTGTCTCTTGCCAGGTGGCCCATTTGACTTCTTGCTTCTCCCTCCCCAACCTTTCTTCTTTCCCCTCTCCTCCAGATGGCTCACGAAGCCTCTCTGCCTTGATGACGACACCAAGTGGAGAAATCCAGCCCACTGAGGCAGCAATTGCTCTGGCCATGACGCCCGACCTTCCCACTGACTTATCGGTGTTCCTGCCGGGGAAGAAAAATAAGAAGAATGAAGACCGGCCCCAGCCAGAGGGAGCCAGTTGTGACACAACTGCCAGCAACACCGCAGCCGGTTTGGGGGCGCTTAGCGAATGCGGCCAGATTGTAATGGAGCAGGCTGTCAAATCTGGTGGGACAAGGCCCCGGAGTCCTGGACGTGCTCCAGTTACAGAGCTTCTGGATGCACGCATCGTGATGGGCGAGGAGACCCACTGCTTTGGGGTGGCAGTACAGGAGACCCCCGCCATCCCCAAACCTGGTGTCTCGGAGACCACCTCTGGCGAAGAGTCGAGTGATGCAAGCGACGAAGACCTGGAGGTGGCATTACAGGGTGGTCCTCCAGTTGCCAGAGACTTCAATAAACTCCACGCCTTTGCCTCTGTGTCCCCGCCAGGACTCCTGAAGCTCCAGGAGCCAGTGGGGACAAGGGTGTCCCCTCTCTCTCAGGATGAGCCAATGGCCGATGTGCCTTCTCCATCTCCCACACTGTCCAAAGATCTCCCTGTGGTACTGGCCGAGTCCCCGCTGTTCCTCGCCAAGTACCCGGGTAGCCTCGATGCCGAGCTTTACTTCACAGCTCCATCCACCCCGATCCGGACTCTGTTTCCCCCTCTTAGGCAGCCCCCATTCTCGAAAGATGGCCTGAGTGAGGAGCCAAATGAGATAGACAGCGAAGGCCTCGGATCTCCACCCACCTCACCCTCGGGCTCTTACATTACCGCTGAGGGTGGCAGTTGGACTTCGATGGGCACTGCCAGCACCTCATCGTCCTGCTCGCCAAATCTCTTAGCCGAGGCAGAAGCCCTGGAAGCCCCAATAGTGGATGAGGAGGCTTTGGCTGACTTAGACCTTCCAGAAGGGGAACCAAAACTTTCCGGGGTGACCTGCCCCACTTTTGGAGCTTTCCCAGGGAAGTCCTACAACACCTTTCCATTGTCGTATTCTGCAGAGGAATGCAGTGGAAGTGAGGAAGAGGAGCGGAGACTTTTGGAGGAAAGCTGGGGCTATGGAACGATGCCCTTGGAACTTCTCCCACGGGAAGTGGAGCAGGCCTATCCCTCCTGGCCCCCCAACTTCGACAAGTCTGAGGAGGACACTGACCTCAGCGCCAGCCCTTTGGCAGGGCACAAGTGTTTGTTGCCTTCAGACAATGTAGAAGTCGGAAGTTTCATGAAAAGAGAGTCAGAAGCCTGCCCTTTTGCTCGTCCTCTTACCCCTGTCTCTGGGACTCCTTCTCACCTTCAGGATGTCTTTGGAGTGGCTCACGATGGGGCGGGTGAACCTGGCAGCCTTCAAAACCAGCTACCTACGACTTCTCGAGAGGACGACGTGAAGACCATCGAGAGTGATGAAATGATACCGGCTCTGCTCCTCCCCTTCTGTGGTAGCCTCCTTTTTGAGACAGAGTCCATGGAGATCACACTCTTCCCACTGGGAGAAGCGGCAAAGATTGATGCACTCTATGGTGTGGAAGACGATGACAGCACCTCCGCTTCCTTCCTTCACTCACTCTCAGAAACTTCCACCAACGAAGGCGTGGGTGACTCCTTCGCTTCTCCATATAACATCTCCCAGTCTTCAGACTCTGCTTCTGATGATAGCAAGGATGGCGTGGAGCAGGACACCATGGTCATCACCGACACAGTCGCCAAGTCCAAGGGAGACCCAGAACAAGCACCACTGCATCCGGAGAGCGAGAATGAGGTGGACATGTCCTTGGAGGTGTACAACACGGATGAAGACACTATTTGGGAAATGGGGCAAGAACAAACGAGAGGAGAGTCCGAGGAAAAGCATACGCCAAAAGAGGAAAAGTTGATGCAGGAGGACCCAATAAAACATCCAAGATCCTTTGGCACAATGGTTGTCTCCCAACTGCAAGCTAGATCAGAGAGCCAAGGTGGTGGCTTCTCAAGGAACAGTTGTATTTCTCCTCCGGCTCCAGGAGAAGAGGACTCTGTGGTCACTTTTGAAGATTGGAGTCTCCCAACTCAGGATGACAAAGAAGAGTCCCTGAAGAAAATGGCCCTCTTCCACCTCTCGCCAACACATCAGCCTCACCCAGATGTCCAACCAATTCACCTGGAGTCGGGGCTCTCAGAGAGTGGAGAGTGTCTGATTGCTTCCTTTGATACCAATGACGAATTGGACAATGAGCCTCTGTTGACCGATACTGTGGAGGAATCACCGTTGGCCGTTCCCTTAGCTGAGGATTGGATGGGCCAGATTTGTCCAGGGTCCGTGATCCCCCTGGCATGGAACCCCGAATCATGCCCAGTTGAGTTGGAAGACCTGGAAGCCGCTGACAACCATGATTCCTCGAGTTTGGACATTGGAGCGCAGCTCGAAGAGTCTGAGAAAAGGCTGCTGGAGCTACTTGACCAAGATGGTGCCACCAGCGGAAGCTCCACTGAACTGGAGCCCATTGGAGACAGAGAGCTGTTGGAGACCTCTTCCGAGAAGGCGAGGCCCTTTGTGTGTCTCCTGGAATCAAAGGGGACTCTTTTAGAACAACCCGAAGTTGTCCGAGCGGATGCCGAGACAACCCAGGACAGCCTCGTTGTCTCTCTGGAGACAGAAGAAGAGCTGGAGAAAGCGTCGTTTCTTGACCAGATCAACAATAAAGACCGTTTGATGGTGGCGACCTTTTCTGAAGCAAAATCCACCTCCCACTCGTTGCTGAGCAACCTGACAGAGAACCTCCTTGCTGAAGACAATGGGATCCAAGAATCTCCTCTCTTCACCCAAGACAGGGAGGAAGCAGCCGAATTGCAGAACTGGAGTTCATGTGGAACACAGAATAGCTCAATCGATCCAGAAATAGAGGACTACTCTAGACACTCGTCCAACGATGAAGCGGTGGTAGATGATGCCACAACACCTAATCTTTCCGAACTCTGCTTGGAGACTGGTGAAACTGAAGCACTCAACGGAAGAGAGATTCAGGGCGCAGAGTGTTCTCATACACCAACCCATGTAGAAATTGGCAGCCCTGCTGAGGACACATCAGAAGAAGACCTAGGGAAGTCCGAGGAACCATTGCATCTCTCCAGGAAAGAGTTGGTTGAGACCGACGAAAGCCCACCAAATGTGATGGGCATGGTAGAGGAGTCTGGGGAGCAAGAGTTATCCGAGGAAGGAAACATTGACCAGAGTTGGGGAACTCCATCTGAAGAAGATGTATCAGATCTGGAGAGTGGAGAAGACAACCAAGAAGCCGCTGCTAAAATCCCACCAGTAGAAGACCTCCAGATGGAGGGCCCGTTGGACCCCGATTGCTTAACTGTTGCAGAGCAGTTAGGCTCCGAAGCGACACAGCAAGGAGGTGCTCACAATTTACCGATCCAGCAGTGTGGCCTGAAGGACCATGGCACAGACATTCTACAGGTTCTACAGGACAAAGAAGCTGAGGACAGCTTGATCCGTGTCAACCCTACTGAAGCTCCAGAGATGTTTGTGACCTTGGGTGATGAAATCTTGTGTCCCCGAGAAAAGAGTGAAAAAATGACGGAGGATGTGGACTCAAAAAATAATAATGAACACTGGCAAATGGAGGAGATATTAATTCCAGAACCCCCAGCGGCACCCACAGATGCCAAGGAGGTTCCTCTGCAAGGAATCGAAGCTCAAAATGAGGGAGAACAGGTGGATTTCATTGACTTGCCACACGATGTGGGTGATGTTCCCCTTTGGAACCCCGAAACAGAGACAGTAGAGGTGGTCCAAGGCATCCTTTCAGCAGAAAACATAGACCAAATGCGCTCCAGTACGTCCAACGATGATCTATGTGAGAAACACCCCAAAATTCGGAAGAAGACTTTTGCTGAAGCCCTTCTCCAGGGGCTCCCTCCTATTTTGGAAACTGGACACCCTCTGCAAAAGGAAGAAGAGGCAGATGCCACCCAGCTGTCTTTGTATACATGGGAGGAGTCTGCATGTCCAGATTCTGCAAAAAAAGAATTTGTGACCCTGGATCAGACCTGGGGTAGTCAACAGGCAGTGGTAGAGGCGAGTCCCTATCCACCAAGCCTGGAAGCAGTCACCGTGGAGTCGGAGCATCTGATGGTGGAGAACATTGAGCCAGAAGGCCTGGAGGCTGCGCCAAATTGTTATACAGAAGAGGGACCTCTCCAACAGAGCACAGTGATGTGCCAGCATTATACCATCCTTGCCCGCACAACTTTGACAATCCCATGGCCGGCTGTGAAGCAAAGAGATGGGCCTCCTGAGCTTAGGACATCCCGACAGATCTTCTTAGCTTCCGACATAGAGATTTATTTGCGTGCTCTTCCCGAAACTCAGGACAGTCTTTCCAGGAGCAGGCAGAGAGTCGAGAATGTTTGGGAAGTGAAGATGAGGATGCGAGCGTGGCCATTCCTGTAGCTTCTAGCCCAGAGACATTGGCCACCATCCCTACCGAGCTCGAACNCCAAGTTTCTGTGCTAAATGAAGCCACCCCACTAGGCAGGAAAGAGTTCCCCTCTGCCCCTGGGAATAACGAGCCTGAAGTCATGGATGGAAGCCCACCTCAAAGTCCTCTCGAAGATCTCCCAAGGCTAAAAGCCAAGAGGATGGCCAATGAGAAGGCAGTGGAAGAAGCTCTGGAGGTTGTGGAACTGGAGGACGTAGAGACTGAGATGAGCCATCTGAAGATGGAGAATCTTCTCCCCAAAAGCACGGGATGCCACTCTTCGGAAGATGCCTTCTCGCCTCCCATTCCTTTGGTTTCCTATTCCATCAGAACATTGTCGCAAGAGACTTGGCCCGCCCAATGACTATCGTCCCCTGCCCCAGAGGAGGTTCTGGTTGCCCTGCCTCCTGCCCCAAGATCTCTGTTCCCAGAAGTGCCTCCTGTTTCGTCCTTGATTCTACCACCTTCACCTCCCTCTGAGGGGCCCATCCAAGGCCCATCAGCTACCTCTCGACTTGTTCCTTCGACCACAGGTCCTTGTGTGGAACACACACCTTCGAAAGAGACACTTCTGCTGGATGCCCACAAACCTCTGGCAGAAGGTAAGACCTCCCATTTTCTTCCCCATCCAACAATAACATGTAGTTCTCAACTTACGACGAGGTTACGTCCCCCCTCCAGAAAAAGGGAATTTGGGACCAATTCTCATCCTTAGTACCCTGCGGTCATGAGATCGAAATTGGCTCTGATTTACAATGATTGCAATGTCCCGTGGGTTCTGCAATCCCCTTTTGCAACTTTCCGACAAGGCGGAAGCCACATTCACTTAACGACTGCCTTACTCCCCGAACAGATTCCTCAGTTCGCCTGACACAGAGTGGCAAGGAAGGTCGTAAAATGGGGCCAAGCACATTTAACAACAGTCTCGCATAGCCATGGAAATGTTGGGTATAATTGTGGTTGTAAGTCAAGGACCAGCTGGAACACTGGGGACAAGTGTTAGAAATGTGTATGTCAAAGGTTTATAGGGAGTCCGCAAAGTACAACCACCCACTTAAGGACTATTCAAAATTACAAACCTGTTGGCTCTGTGGTCACAAGACCCCATTTTGGACAAAGTCAGCAGCTGGTCTGATTTTATGATTGTTTGCAGTTTTCCCCGGTCACTAAACCCAGATTGGCATTGCTTTTGCGGAAAATTGATGTTTTCAGTCAAGCCGGCCTCACAGCAAACAGTGGGTTCACTTAACGAACTGCAGGGTTTGCTTAATTACAACAGCTGTGTCTTAAAGACTGCAGCAGTGAGTAAACAGCTGATGACCAGTGTGAATCAGCTGGGATGGAAATGTAGGACAGACTAGGGCAGGTGGACGAGGTCAAAGAATCGTTGGCACAGCAAGTTCACACGAACCAGTCCAAACCATTTGAACCACCCCTGCAGCAGTCCCTTAACAAAGGCAACAATGGCTTAAACACAGCAGTTGCTTAACCATTGCAACAATGGCTTACCAAAGGAGGAGGACGATGACTGAAGTGTCCTTGGTGCTCTCGGAGCCAGGTGGTTTTATTTCAAGACGTTTCATGACCCAACTAGGGAACATCATCCGTGCTCGAAGGGAGTGGGGATTGTTCTCTTGTTTATGTACAATTCCTTCTAGCACCAGTGATGTTACATAGCTAGGTCATGAAACGTCAGCCAGAAAACCACCATGCTCAATGAGCACCCAGGAGCCAACAAAAAGAGAAATCCAGAGAAGCGTGGATTAACACCAGACAAACAAATCAAGCTGAAAACCATATCTTAATCCCTTTAACAGCATTACAAGAGTTGGTAGGGCCCTTGGAGGTCTTCTAGTCCAACCCCCTGCTCAAACAGGAGACCCTAGACCTGTTGCAGATAAAAGCTTGTCCAATTTCTTCTTTAAAAAGGAACTACCAAGGGGGGAATAAAAGCCACACTCCCTCCCTTAACCTTACATTTAAAAAGGAATCAACCCCACACTCCCTGATATCATCACACTGATGATACCACCTAGTTGGGTCATGAAAAGTCTGCGAGAAAATCACCCAGCTAAGAGCACATGGTGGACATCAAAATGTAGGATGGTAGGATGGCCTGTTGACAAGATTTCAAGGACAATCAAAGGTTGAGGGTTGTCTATCAACAGCTCCCAAGAAATGCCGACCAATGGGAAAAGAAAAGGTCTGAAGTCCAGACCTTCAACTTCCTCTTTTTTTCCAGCTCTCAAGAGTGCTAGGTCTTCAGGTCTCCACCAACTTCCTGGTAGCCAAGATGCCCGAGGAAGGAACCAGTTGCCTGGCCACCAAGAATCCCGCCTCAAATATTTGGGATCAGCGCACGAAAAGCGAGATTCTCATGGTTCCTTCCCGCCGGAGTCAAGTTCGAGCGAGGAGAGGCATCTGGAGACGCTGCGTGAGGCAGGCATGATGATGCTGGAAGAGAAGACGTCCTCGACAGGGAAGAGAGCACACAACATCAACCACAAAGGTAGGAAGACTTCGGGCGAAATTGGCCCAATGCATCTTTTTCAGTGTGGTGGCTTCGCCCTGGCTGGTTTGAATGAAGCTCCGTGGTAGGCTAGTTGGCCATTGTTGAGGTAATTCCCCATTAGGAGAATGAGCGCACACAGGGAGACATAGTGAGAGTAGTGAAGAATAACACACACACAGCACACAGCCACATTGTATAGTAAAATGTAGGTTTCTACTTCCAGTAAAACAGTTAGGCAAAGTTCAACAAAACAGTCCAAGTCATTCAAGGTTAAAGTAGTCAGTTTTCAGTCCAGTGATAATCCAATAACAAAGTCCAGTATCAAAAAACGTTCAGTAAAAGACTCACATCAAACCAAGAGTAACAATGATCAGTAACAGTCAATGCAGGAACGGCAACACTCTCCAGAAAAGGACAGAACAAACCAGGTTTCTGGCTCCATCTTATGGCTGTTTGTGGAACCACACCCAACTACAATTTTAGCATTCCCTTAAAAAGATTAAAGTATTAAACTGTCTATCCTGGTTTATATATATTCCAACCCAACTGTTAGGTGACTTACATTCCTAACAGCCAAGATATGTCATATGAGGTAGAGGGGGAGTCGGACTAAAAGACCTCCAGGGTCCTGTCCAGCTCTAGAGTTCATTGATCTTTGGCAGAATCTACCGAGACATCCAATGGGATGGGTTGGCAGTTGATCTAGAACAGGGGCCTTCAAACTCGACTGTCAGGATTCTGGCAATCGCCCTTCATTAAATCATAAGACTCAAGCCGAGCTTCAAAAAAAAAACTTCAAAAAATTTATTAGAAGCAACTGGCCAGGATGACTTGTTGACATTGACTGCTTGAAAACTTGTGGACTTCAATCCCCAGAATTCCTCCTCCAGTCATCTTAGCTCAGGAATTCTGGGAGTTGAAGTCCACAAGTCTTAAACTTTCTACGTTTGACGACCCTTGGTGTAGATGAGCTCCCAAGGCTCCTTCCAGCTTTAGGATTCCATGATCTCTGTTGGGACCTTCATGTATGTCTATGAGGATGGGCAAGGGGTTGAACTAAAAGACCTCTGGGGACACTTCCAGCCCAAAGATTCCATGATCTTTGGTGGGTTCTTCAAAGATTTCCAATGAGATGGGTGGGACATTAGCCTAGAAGGTCCCTTCCAGCCTGAAAATTCTATGATCTTTGGTGCGTCCTTCAATGATATGTACAAGGATAGGTGGTAGTGGGGGGTTGGTCTAGAAGATCCCCAAGGTCTCTTCCAGCCCGAGCATTCTACAACCATGTGTGACTCTATTAACAAGCAGAGTGGTTACCTTAAGAATTGTGGCACCAAAGAGAATAAGATGGGGGGTGGGGGCAAAGTTCACTACATCTTATTTAATGATGGCAATGGGGGGTCTCAACTGCCATCGTAAATTGAGGACTGAACTTTGGGAAAGAAACACAGAGAGAAGACACTAAAATATCTTTTTGGGCAGGATCGTCCAATGATTCGGAAAGCAATGAAGAGTCACTCCCGGATTTGGAAGAGCCGAACATTCCAGTCCCAGGGACAGCTCATGCGATGCAGGTGAGGCCCCTTTGCAGACCCCAAATGGCTGGACTTCATCTCCCAGAGTTCCCCAGTCAGTTGCACTTGAGGTGACCTGGACTGAGAGACAGAGGGGCTCAAACTCACTCAGCTGAATTTCATCCCAAAGGCAGGACAAGAACTCACTGTTGACTGGGGAATGGCACAAAGTCACCCAGCCAGCTTTCAGGCCAAAGCTGGGACTAGAACACCCAGTCTCCTGGTGATAGGCCCAAAGTCACTCAGCCATCTTTCCTGCCTCTGCAGTGACTAGAACTCCCAGTCCCCTGGTGAAAGGCCCAAATTCACCCAGCCATCTTTCCTGCCTCTGGTGGGACTAGAACTCCCAGTCCCCTGGTGATTGTCCCAAAGTTAGCCAGCTGGCTTTCCTGCCTCTTGTGAGACTAGAACTCCCAGTCCCCTGGTGAAAGGCCCAAAGTCACTCAGCCATTTTTCCTGCTTCATGAGGGACTAGAACTCCCAGTCTCCTATTGATCAGGCCTGAGTTGCCCACTCCACTTTCCTCCCTAAGGCTAGAACTCCCCCCTGCCCACTTGAGTGCTATTGAAGGCTGTGCTCGCAGGGCGCCTGAAATTGCCTCCTTTCCATTGATCAATAGATTAAAGATGGAATTGCTGGATCCTGGAAGGAGTGGGGCGTGGGCACAAGACTTGATATAGCGGAAGAGCCGTGTGATATTATTAACCACCATCTTGTTCAGGCCCAGAAACTCAGGCTCAATTGTGGTCGTAACCGAGTGTCAGGATCCCGGGAATTACCCCATTTAAACCCTGAGTCTGAGCCTAAACTCCAAAACTTCAAAGGATTTATTGGAGTTAACATGTCCGCCACTGCCTGGGTGCAACCGAATGTGAAGCAATCAATTCTTGTCACCCTTGAGCCCGTTTTCCCCACCCACACTCTGGGTGTATTGTAATTCATGTTCTCCAATGGGACACATCCATAGCACAGAGTCATCAATCAGGCTCTCCAGTTTGAATTTTGCTTGGCAGAAACTTCAGTCACCTGGTTACTATCTCTGAAAAACTATTTATGGAATGCACTTTGGATTTCCAAGCAGCCGCACTGCTCTTTCAAACCTCTTTCCCCCCCAGCTCCCTTTCTTTGGCAACTCTAAAAACACCCTTGAAATATTTTTAGGAGTTGACAGGCAAATGCTCGCTGGAACTACCGGTGTCGCTCGGACTGGTCAAACAGTCGATCCTCCACTGTAATGCAGATCTGCTCGGAGTTTTCGGTCACTCTCCTGCTTTAAATTGTCGACGCACAGCTCTAATCACAAGCGCAACTTCGCCAAAAGAGAGTACCAGCCGGATATTAAGACAAACAGGGAATAGTCTGGCGGAAGACAGAAAGGAACGTCTGAAGTGAATGCACATCGAACACAGCTGCGGCCAACAATGCTCATATCACAATGCTAAAAGATAAATTGAGGAAGCGAGGTTGGATAAGGATATGCAATATAATTGGATGAGAAGGAATATATATAGAGCAAACAATTATGCGTGAGAAAATAAATAGATAAGGTGTATAATTAACTAGCACCCTACATTCAACATAAAATCTCGTCATCAATCAGCATGGAGTTCGTTTGTGAGGCCCAGACTAAGCGACCTTTCCAGAGTGCATATATAGAGTAAGTAGATGAGGAGACAGAGCAGTATTGAGTATACACCAACTATCCCATAAGAGGCCGAGGAGTCACTAGTAGAAGGTTTCCTGTTGTGTGGGGGTCATATTAGGGTGTCAGAGAGCCCAGCTGACACAATCCTCCTCGTTAGTTGTTACACCGAGAGTGCAGAGCAGTCAGCGCAAGACAGCGAACTCTTCACAACAAAAACGCCTCGAGAGCGTATAAGGCATAATAAGAGGCACACGAGAGAACTGGTTTAATTTCCTCCCTTCCCTCCTTTACTTCCTTTTGCCCTTTATCTCTTCCTCCCTCGTGACTTCCATATACTAAACTCTCTCCTTTCCTCTGTGCCACTACCCCTCCCTCGATCCTATCTCTCTCTGTCTTTTATACGCTGTTTCTTTTCCTTCCGCGTGGCGCTCCCTACTGTCCTTCACTGTGACCACCATACTCCTCTTTCCTCAACCGCGAAAACGTAATAAGGTTCCGTTGCACGATTCATCTCTCGAATACCGCCCTACCCTTCCCCTACTTTTTCTTCTTTCGATTACCTCCTTCCTTCCATCTTGTGTATCCTCTGTCACCATGCTTCCGTCCCTTCTCCGCTCGTCACACACAGCGTACTTCTCACTACATTCTTACCTATCTGTTCCAGTAATACTGGCTGAGGTGCGCATGCCCTCCCACTCCTTTTTCCTCTCTTCCATACATATACATTCCGTTTGCCCTCACTCCCGTCCTCACCCTAGTTTCTTATGACCCCTACTATGCAGAGGATTTGGTCATTCTCCCACATCTTCCTTCTTCTTGCTCCTTACCACTCATGAACTCATCTCTCCCATCTCCATCCTTATTCTCTCTCTTCACATTTCCGATCGCGATCCCTCACGCACTATCTAGTTGTGACACGCTCCACTTCTCTATCTACCCATCCAGTAGCATATAGACGGCCTGTCTCATTATCTCTAATTCACGTCTCTCCTTCCTTTCTCACGAATCCAGGTTTCCTCGTGTCCACTTTCCTCATACTATTGGTCTCAACCGTATCTCCGCGTCTACAGTCCTTCCCAGTCGCACTCGCTCGATAATCACATCAATTCCATCTATCCTTCCCTCACCAATATCTATCTTCTTCGCTTCCTTGCAACTTCACGCCTACACTGTATCTTACAGTGTCACACACACTCACTCAAGCCGGTGAACATATCACGTAGTGCATACAATCTCATATCATTATCTGGCTCCGAAAACAATACTACTTCAAGACAAAGGTAGGAGTTTCAGCAGCAAGGTGCGAGAGAAGGCGAGACACCACTATGACTCGCACTCACTACGATGTGGTCTCAGTTTCTTCTCATCTCGTGGAACAAACTGCGGAGGGAGACGTCTTGCACGACTTACCTTAAAACTAACGATATGAGTATGCCAATGTGGCTGTATTAAAAGCAAGCTCGTGAGTTCTTTCCTTCTACAGGCTGCTGCACGTGAAGACTCATAGACCTTACAAGACAGTAGAAAACACTCACCTAAATTACAATCCCCTATAGTATTGACACAGTGTGTGCGTGAGCAGTCTCTCAATCGAGAGCGCGACAGCCACCAACCCACTCTAGTCTCTACAGCAGAACGCGTCATAGCGAACGATAAGAAATATCAGTAAGCGCGAGCGCTTGCACTTACAACTATGAAATCGTGTACTATCATATCACTAGCGCAAGTAATGGTATCAATGAGCCTAGAGCCAGAGAGTACATATATGGGAAGTTCCTACCACTCACCTATGCGTGCGATTCACTTGGATAGAGAATCAACAGTCGCGAGTGCTCTATATAAGAACGGTCCTATACGTGATTCTCATGTGTAGGAACTGATGAGCTGAGTCTTCCATTAACACGTATCTTGCCGAGTACGGCCGCCACAGCAAGAACCAACACACTGTGGGAGCATCCATCGCCTGTTTATGAGAAAGAAGATTGCCGGTGCTCAGGGAAATTTTCTTGGCTCTGTCTGGACTGAGAACGCGCGCGTCAGGCGACAAAACTCACACAGCCAAACCATTACTTGCATTAGTGTCACCTCTTCAGAGTACCATACATAACAATACGTATCTTTCGTGGCACGGATCAGAAGATACGACACACATATCATAACTAATATGGTCTGCCTGAGAATCGCATAAAATAAACTAGCCCCAAACAAAAAGATTCGTCAGCATAACTCCCCTTGAAACGTAAAGCCATCTTGAAGAACAAAAGCAAGCCAAAAACTCGAAATGCGTACCTCACAATTGGCCCTCTATTGCGGAACGGCCAAAGGAGCTAAGTCTGACAACCCACTCAAACCGGTAGCACGGGGTGGAAGAAAGTCCCTCCTTTTCTGGCTCTTCATCCAGCTCTGTGTCAGGCTCATTATCTATATATATAGACCCAGTGCGAAAACTGTTCTACTACTTCGGAAGAGTCTGAAGATGAGGGTAAAGCGGTTATGTAAGCTACAAGCCAAGGCTTTGCACGAAAAGAAAGTCATATCAAAGATATGTTTTTAGTTAAGAGAAATTGAAAGCGATGACGCGCCATCTGCTCCAAGCATATAGGAGTAAAGTTTCGACCTCACAGTACTGTGGTTCTCTGTCCACCTCTCTTCTCCGCGCTCTGGCTGTGTGGTACTATCCAACTAAATACGACGAGGAGTCACTGCCCATAATGTATATAACCGAGGAGATCATCATAGTCATACATGAAAGAAGTAACCTCTCAGAGACATAGCAACACTCAATTTTGATAAGACTTATAAGAATGATGGTTCTAGCTTTAAACATGCGTCTAGCATGCCCGTCGCGTGAGATTCCGCCCATACCCCTCGGCTTTAGGTTTCTTTTATGGGGGACACACAATTCGAAGAGTGCACTCTCACATAAAAAAACAGAGCTACGTGTTTTTCGAAAGGTTCCGACAACGGCTCTTAATGGCCTTTGGGACACCTCATACAGTCTTACGCATCCGGGTGAGGAGCCCGTACCCTACCGTGATCTCCCTTTCTGCCGTGGGTCACTTCTCCAAGTATCTGGTTCGCAACTTCATCTCTGGAGGTTGACCACGCGCGCTCAAGGAGCCGAGGCGGCTAGGTGTTTTGAGACCGAGTAGGCTAGCAACGGCGTTGTGGGTAATAGAGTAGCGCTAGATACTCAAGAGCAAATTGTTCCCCATGAGATATCGTATCATTCGTGCGGACTGACAGCGGCTCTCAGGCAGCCGAGTAGCCTCTGCCAAGAAAACAACCCAAAAAATATTATCCTCTCTAGATAACTATATTTATGAGAGGGGACCCTCGAATCAGCTAGCCTAGACAAATAATCTACACATATGCCAAGATAAGCAACTCTGGATATATTCCCTCTGTTGGCATTCTCACACGTGGTCCGACAGAATATATGGATCCATGTGTGACCAGGATGATAACCGAGTCTCCGACAAACTCACTTAAATATCTGTTTGTATCATGAGCAGAGAGGTCACCGGAGATACCTCTTCATGAAACTCCTTGCGCTCTTACGAATGCCCGAGGACACCCTAATCATATTAGTACCTACTGGGCGGATAGCGCAAGGTTAAAGCTAAGACGGCTGAGACTGGAGTGCGCTGGAAGGACTGGGCGTTTGGTTTTGGGGGGGGGGAGAAGCGTACATGTCTTGCAGGGATGGAACCTTAACAAGAGGAGCTGACACCTGAGAGACTCATGGACGAAATGATAGAGCGATAGCAGAGACAAGACAGTGTGGATACCCGTGGATGCACGAGCACACATAGTGAGGGCATACAAAGGTATAGGCATAGCGAAGCTACGAAAAGAGGAAAGAAGGGAAGCATATCGGAGGAAGAGAATAGAAAAAGAGGTAAGGTATATGTATATTGACGCCGAAGAGAACAAGTGTAAGGATATATGGTAGACGGACCAAGGAAGGGCGAGTAATCAAAGGAGCAACGTTTTCATAATATGAGGAAAACGCGCAAAAGAGAGAAGGAA
>BHFT01053372.1:0-19551 GCA_004320025.1 Laticauda laticaudata | reverse complement strand
TTTTTTCAAAGTTTTCACCAACATTTTATTAAGTAAAAAAAATGAACCAAGTGTCTTAAGCAAAGATAACCTTTATTCACTTTCTTAGGTAAAATTTATGACTTCATTAAATAAGCAAAATGAACCAAGTAAAATGTCCTAAGCAAGGATAACCTTTATAAACTTTCTTAACTTTATGACTTTATTAAATAGCAAAATGAACCAAGTAAACTCTATTAAGTGTGGCTGTAAAATAAAATAAAAGAGAAAAAAATAATACCAGGACTCTGCTAAAATTTTTACTTGTCTAGCAAACTTCAAGCAATTAATTTCTTCTCTTCTGTTATTCCTCAGCACAGCACCTAGAATTTAACAAACTATGCCCTAAAATAAATGTATGCCTGAATCAGGGGTGGGATCCGACAGGCTTAACTACCAGTTTGGTGCTTTATGAGGTTCGGTGATTTATGATGTGCTTCCCTGCACGCTGCGTGCGCGTGCCTGTAAATCGTCATCAGCTTGCTTCCTGGACAGCTGAGCAGCGCTGAGTGTAGAGAAACAGCATTTGAAAAAGTACTATTTTCCTGCTTTTTCAACTGCAGCTGTGCCTTGCATGGCAGCTGAGGTTGAAAAAGCAGGAAATAAAGGTCAGGTAAGAACCCAGGCGGGGGGGTGGGAGTGGGCCAAAACATCAGCAGACATAGAACCAGTTCTTTGGCTGCTGCTCTTCAGAGTTACCGGTTCTACAGAGCTGGACAGAACTGGTAGAATCCCACCCCTGGCCTCAATTAGCTTACATTGACTAATTCTGTGGAGGCCAGCATGTGCACAACAATGGCCACTGCAGAGGAGAACTGGTAGCAGAAATTTTTGAGTAGTTTGGAGAACCGGCAAATCCCACCTCTGACTGGCTCTGCCCCCATCTTTTCTCTGCCTCCCAAATCCCAGGTGATTGGCTGGGTCTTCTTTGGTTGCCCTGTACAGGAGAATGGAGCTGGAAAGCAGGTTAGTGGGGTGGGGAGGGAATGTGATTTTGCAATAACCTTCCCCCTGGAGTGGGGAGGGAATGGGATTTTGCAGTATCCTTCCCCTGCCATTCCCACCAAGCCACTCCCACCAAACCACTCCCACCAAGCCACGGCCACAGAACGGGTAGTAAAAAGTTTTGAATCCGACCACTGGGCCACTGACTTCAGAATAGATGGGCAGCTAGACCATCAATGTCCTGTTTCTGCCCAGTTATATTTAATATATGCAGCGCAGGTTTTAAAAAATGTGGGGCTTTAATCACCAACCTTGCCTGCGATTCTGAAGCCAGGGATGGTTTCTGAGCAGGCCCATAAGACATGTCAGTAGCTGCCTTCACAAGCCGGGTCAGCCAAGTTCATAAATCAGAATCTTGCTGCATGAATGATCGAACTGAAGCATAGACTCATAAGAATCTTCTGTCAGACTTTCTAAGAAAAGCAGACAAGGAACACAACCAGATGAGCTAATTTTACTTTTTCAAAGACTACATTAACAGAATCTTGTTAAGTCTGAAAGTATAAACCCCTGTTGCTCTATAGAAGATGCACTTCCCTGTATGCTTCATCTTAGAGGGACACACCTGGAGGAGAAGAATACTCATGTGCAAATTGTTCTATATGTAAATGGTTGACTCCAAATCTACAAATCTGATTGGCTAAGAAAACTAAGCATTGGATTGGTTCACTAGGAACCAATCCAAAGAGCTGCTGAAAAGGCGGCAAATTTAAGGAAATGCCATAGGCTACAAGCAGCAGGCCAGCCTTGGATTTAGATTAGCTAGGAAGCAGAAATGGTTGGATTTCTTGCGTTCTTAAGCTAGTTGGTTTAGATCTTCGGCTCTGCTTTTAAGCACAGCTGAACTCCCTTAGGACTGAAGTTCTATTCTTCAGTGCCGACTCACAACAAGCAAATTTTATGTGAATACTCAGGGTAGCTGATGGGATAGATAGATCACTGAATGATTACTGTGAGCAACTCAATCTGCCTGCCTAGCTTTGCCTACTTTTGGGTAAAAGTTGCTCTGTTTTTAATAGAAAAAATCATTATTACATTAATTGGTGTATTGTGAGTTATTTTGTTAGTTCGCTTGCTTAGAATTTTATGAGTTGCTTGCAAGCAAATTATGACTGAGTAGCCGATGGGCCGATAGATAGATCTCTGAGGTGAATCTGGATTCTTGTGAGCAACTGCCTGGCTTGCCTGATTTTGGGTAAAAGTTGATCTTTTTATAAAAATCAATATTTAATATAAATATTTATAATATTTACATACAAGCCATGCCCAGCCAGCCACATGACCACCAAGCCACACCCACAAATTAGGCCACACCCACAGAAACAGTTAGTGATCCCTGGGATCTAAAATTATGAGTTTGGTGGTCCCTGAGGTCCAAAAGCTTGGTGACCCCTGGCAGAGGGTCTCCTGCTTGAGGAGGAGGCTGGACTAGAAGATCTCCCAGGACCAGGGCTGGGGCTGCTGGGGATTTGCAGGGGTTCAGGAGAGCCCCTAGCTAAGATTTTGTACAGTTCAGGGAACCCCCAAATCCCACTCGTGGTTGGCCCCGCCCACCCTGCTTCACCCGTTTCAGGAGTCCCCATGCAGTCTGTTTGGATGCAGGTAAGTGCAGGGCACACATGGGGACTTGGTGAGGGTGAAAAATGGGCCTCCCAGAAGTTTGGGAATGCCAGTAATGTGTCCATTTCCAGCTTCCAAAGAGCCTCTGGAGCCCAGGGAGGCCATTTTTGACTTCCCAGAGGCTTGAGGTAAGCCTCCAGAGCTTGGGGAGGGCAAAAGTATCCCCCTCATTTTGCAGGAGGCTGACTAGGCCATGCCCATCATGGCCATGCCCACCCAGCACCCTGGCAAAGAACCCTTTGCTTACATTTTTGAAGTCTACCCCTCCAGGGTCCCTTCTAGTTCTATTCTGGTTGACTGATTGTATTACATCTTGATACCATCCCAGTCAGATGTCCCTCCAACCTTTGCCTGAAATTTGTTATCTTGGATCAGGAGGGATGATGTTCTACTGTTCAATGTCTTTTACAATCAGAAGTTTCCTCCTTATTTCAACCTTAGACCATCCCTAATAAAGTTGTTACTCATTTATTCTTGTCCTACCCTGGGATGCTATGGAGAATAAAATCCATAGCCTCTTCCTCATGATATGTAATGTGTATGTAGTCGCCGCCCTATATTTATTTGTATCAGTATTAATTTTAAGTTTTAATTTAATGCATTCAGTTTTTCTTTTTTTTCTTTTTTTCTTTTTGCATCACTTCTGTGATCTGTCAAGGTGTGAATATTAAATTAACCATATGCCTAAAATATCCTCACCCCCCCTTCACCACACCCATTATTGGGACTTTCACTACTGTTTCAAAGTAGCAACAGCTGCTAATCTTTAAAGGCAGTTGATCATAATAAACCAATAAAAATAGGTAAGTTGCTCTGAAAGTTTAATCAGTAACATATTTAGCATGACTGATTTCAATAAACTGCTTGTTTTCTTTTGCTCTCTGGAAATTTGGTATTTTGAAATTAAATTGCAAAATGGATGACCTAACATTGCTGGTCTTGATCCTAAGTGGAAGAAATTTGAGTGGTTCTGTAATAATGGTAATAAATTGATCTGCTCTAACTGTTAATTAATCAGTGGGGGCCAAATTTAATTGCTGAGGACCAATGTAAATTAGTGAGATTGTCAGCTGAGGGAAATGCTTGTTTAGTACTGGAAACTATTTTAGTCTTTGAGTATTGCTCTCAGGGAAGCAAAAAATATTACTATTCTGAACATAAAGAGGTTGCTTACTCTTAAGTAAAAGAAATATGCTGTGTTCAGCGTTTCAAATGATGGATGCCTTGAGGAGATAGCGATGTGTGTGTGTGTGTGTGTGTATGTGTGTGTGTGTGTGTATCCCAAAGGTGCTTTTTCGAGAGGCAACTGGACTTTCTGGTTTTTCTTTGAAGACATTGAAAAAGTTTCTTGGACGAGAAGCGAAATGTCTTCAAAGTAAAACCAGGAAGTCCAGTTGCCTCTTGAAAAAGCATCTTTGGGACAATGACCTGGATGACTGAGAATTTCCATACATGTATGTGTGTATAAAAACCAATAACTTGATTCACCAATCATCACTGAGTTTATTAATCAATTCAAAGCCATTTAGGAAATATTCTGAGCTAACATTCTAGTTTGAGATCATCATCATAATTCATTATCATCTAAATGAGATTGGATTCACATTTGGAACTGAATTTTGTCCTGCAATATTTGGGTCATTTTACTATGTTAATTTAAAATTGATGGTATCTGGACAAGCCAGTTCTGAATCTGTGGCATGCAAAATCACTCCTTTTCTTGAATCCGAATGTGCAAGAAACTCTAAATGGGGTTAGAGATAAATCTATCAGATAAGAGGTCTTATGGAACACCTTGTCAGATGATTTAATTGTGATAAAGATAGGAAATGCTGGCAAAATACAAAGGTTTGGTCAAAAAGAAGGAACTCTATAGCTGAATTAATGCAGGATGAGTATACAAATTTCTTGCACTCCTTTGCCAATCTGGAGCCAATCTGTTTCCCTACACTCTGTCTGTACTGGGACTTCCTCACCTATATATACAGGTTCTCACAAGGACAAAGGGATGTTCTGGGAAACCTGTTGGTATGATCATCCAGCTGTAGACTGGTTGATCTAACAACATAGCCATAACAACAGAGTAGATCAGGGGTCTTCAAACTTGGTAAGTTTAAGACTTGGGGACTTGAACTCCCAGAATTTTTGAGTTTACATGACTGGAGGAGGAATTCTGGGAGTTGATGTCCATAAGTCTTAAACTTTCCAAGTTTGAAGACCCCTGATCTAGATCATAAAAAGTGCTAATATCGCTTTATATTACACTAATGCCACATCTAAAATACTGCATACAGGGTACAAAACTGATGCTGAGATACTAGAATAGGAGTATCAAACTCATGGCCTACAGGCTGGATGTGTCATGTGCTGGGCACACCCACCCCCCATTTTAATGAAGGAGGGAGTTGCAATACGTCAACATGACAAGCCGAGTTTCACACCCCTGCCCTAGAAAGTATGCAGAGAAGAGTAGAAAAGATGATAAGGGGTCTGGGAGCTAAATGATATGAGTAGTAGAGGGAGTTAGGTATGCTTACCAAATTGTAGAACAGGATTGGGCAGAGGGACATGATAGATTTCTTCCATGATAGATTTCTTCTAAAAGAAAAGAAGGGGTTGACTCCAAAGCAACAGAGGGAAGGACAAGAAGCAATGGGTAGAAGGCTGCTAAAGACAAATCCAATCTAGAAATAAGGAGAAATTTCCTGACATGGGAACTATTACTCAATGGAATAGCTTGTTTCTGGAGTTGTGAGTGCTCCATCCCCAGAGTTTTACAAAAACAAATTGGACCATTTGACCAAGACCTTGAGCAGCAGGTTGGACTACAAGACCTTGGAAGTCCCTTCTTGCTCTATGATTCTATATTCTACAAGGGTTTTCCTTTATTTTTTGCCAGATTGCAAATATTGCTGAACACCATCAGTCATCACTAGTCAATCAATCAATCAATCAGATGAGCTGCATGGTCCCAGGCTAGCCAGAGCTACTGTGGCATCATCAGCAAAGGGCCAAAGAGTTAGTTTTATTGTCTGTCCTCCTACAATGTCAAGTGAAACATGGGCTAGAAGATGAAGTTGTCAGCGAGCATAATTATCAGGTAAGAGATCCAGAATGGTTCAGAGTGGAAACAGCTGTGGTTTGATTTTTCATCAGAGCCATTTGACTTGGAGTGGCAACAGAAACAAGAGCAAAGCTGGACATATGGGGAAAGCCTGTATGATTATCATGAATGGAGTGGAAGAAACAGCTTCTGCCAAGAATTCTAGCTATGTAGTAGCTAGGGCATCAGCAGGCCTAGTCATCCTGAAAACAAGAGAATTTTGTAACAATGGAGTAATAGAGTCACCAGGTGGACAGTTAAGCCCCTGTCACACTGCACCAATGGATGGAAAGAGGATGTAAAACAGAAAAAAACACTTGTCATCCATTGATTAACGCAATGCATCCGTTCTGTACTCACTGCGTCCGTTTTTCTTCCTCTGTATCCGTCCAGTATCCGTTTATTGACGTTTCATCCGCTCAGAAAGTTTTGAACTGCTCAAAACTTTTGAGCGGAAAATGTAATCCATATGGCGCGTCTGTCTCTGGCATAGACACTCAGGCATGTGCGAGGCCAGCTAGCGCACTCATCCATTCTGCATCCAGTTACGCATCCCTATACGAGTGCCGCGCCATGCCTGGCGCATATACCGACGCAGCAACTCCATCTGCTCCCAGCGTAAACGAATGCACGGGAAAACCGGAACCGGACGCGGAACCGGAACAGAACGGATGCGCTAGTCGGATGGCGAAGTGGAAACAAACATTTAAAACGGAAAAAACGTTCGTCAGGGGGACCTACTCGGATATTAAGGATGTCTAGAGGATGCTTAGAGGATGCAAAGGGACACCTAGGGGAAAACCTATACTGCCTATAAAAAGGGGGAGCAACTCACCTGGATCTCACTTTCAGACCAGCAGCCCTGCGGTGCAGACCTCTGCAGCCTTCATCTGACTCTTGCTCTTCCACAGCATCCAGTCATGTCCACCATGGATTGTAACACGTGCCTTTTGACAGCCACCATCATTCTGAGCAACAGTCGGCGAAGCCATCTACAGGCCTGTGAACTCTACTATACGGGAGAAAAAGAGGCGGCCAAGAAGCATCTGGGTCCAAGATGGATCGCCAGAAGAGCAGAGGATGGACTGTACAACAAGCTGATGGTGAGCTCAGAACGAAGACACTCGTGCATTCCAGAACTTCAATGAGGATGCGCTCCAGCCATGTTTCACGAAGTTGTGCAGTGGCCTGACACCAAGGTTTGACCAAGGCAACACCAACTTCTGGCCCAGCCTGGAACCTGGCTCAAGGTGGCACTGACTTCTGCGCCACCTGGCCTCAGGGACCACCTACAGGAGCATCGCAGTACGGCTAGGGAGGGTGCCACACAACACCATTCCAGCAATTGTGGTCAGAGAAGTGGTGCAAGGCCACTCACATCGAAGAATACAAAGAGGAGCTCCTCCAGTGCCCCTCCACTGAAGAAGGATGGAAGAAGTTGCAGAGAGCAGTGGTATAAAGAGGTGGAAATTTTCCCCACACCGTGGAGCATAGGTGGCAAGCCACGTGGCCCTGCAAAGCCGGCAGCGGCACCGCCAACAGGTGAGTCCACTTTATTTCAACTACAAAGGGCTTCTTGCAGCATCATCCTCTCGTTCGCCATGGTTGATGCTAACTACAAGTTCATGTACATCGATGCTTCGAGGCAATTGGCCTCATCTTCAGATGGCCAGTATACAACGCCAGTCATCTCAAGGAGGGTGCGGAACACAGATCTCAACGCGAGCTTACGCTTCCAGATCCAGAACCCCTGCCCAACGACACAACAAGATGTGCCCTACTTCATCGGTGGGGATGATGCTTCTCCCTCACAACCTACCCCATGAAGCCTACACCTCCAAATGCCTCACCCGTGAAGAGAGGATCTTCAACTACAGGCTGTCCACAGGTCAGAGGCGGGTGTGGAGAAACGCCTTGGGCATCCTGGCCACAGGTTCAGGTACTTCTCACCAGCCATGCAAGCATTGCCCGAGACCGTGAGGAGGATCATGGAAGCTTGGCATCCTGCACAGATCTTCATGCCTCAGACCAACCGCCTACCCAGTCTTGCAGGAACAGGCGTCGTGGACCTCCACAAGGCAATTGGGACATGGAGACCTGGGGAATGGAGGCAAGCGACAAACCCTGATAGACACTGAGGATGCTGCAAGGCCCCAACAGAAGCACTCAACTTGAAGGGAAGAAGCAGCGCAACCTGCCTGAACCCCTGGTGCACTCCCAGCTGGGACAGTGGCAAGTGGCAGAACAGGGATGAAAGAATGATTATGGGATGCTTCCTTGAGCCTGTGAGGCATAACACTGATAGGTTGCCACATGTTATGTTGAGTGCCCTAAAATGAATAGGGCATTTTATAAAGAGTTGGTTTATGTTGACATGTGTGGGATGATTGATTACATTATTATGATAATAAAGGGCCATATGTGTGGCACCTGGGGGGTGGACCATACAGTCCCACTATGCTTGCACTGGAGGTTTATCTATCCACACAGTATATACCGGCCATCACTCCTGCTATTCCTTCACCCATCCCACAGCTCTCTTACACCATCCCACAGGTTCCCTGCCCATCCCACTGCTATCTTAACCCATCCCTCCAAGCCTGCAAAGGCTTAAACCATTTCTAAAAGTTTCCACCAAGACTTTATTAAAAAAAAGAAATGAAAGCAAGTGTGTGAATCAAAGATAGGCTTTATTAACAAGAAGCTACAAAACAAAAAATGAGTCTCTGGCACTCCTCTTAGTCGTTCAGTCTCAGGGATGAAGGTCCAGGTGCTGTGGAGGTGGGCTGGTGCTGGAGTGCTTGTCTGATCCCACATCATCAAGCTCTCCAGAAGCATAACAGCAGCAGAGCTCCAGCCCCAGAGAGCAGCGAGCCCATGCTACAGAAGCCCCAGCAGAACCAGACTGAGGGCCAGGGGTGTGGATGGTGGCCCTGTCGCCTCTTTGCCAGGGCTGGCAGCGAGATGGCTGAGGCTTTCTGTTCTTCCCCATGGTTGTGGGTTGCTGGCTGGCAGGAGGTGGCAGGCACCAGGCACCATGGCAGGCAAAGGCTGGCACCAAGCCGCTGGCAGGCAGCTGGCAGGCAGGCATGCACCAAGGCTGTGCAGGAAGGTGGCACCAGGGCTGGCGAGAAGGCTGCGCAGGTATGACAGCAGAGGGCTTTAAGCAGGAGGTGGCACCAAGGCTGGCAGGAAGGCTGGCAGACAGCATAAACCAAGGCTTGCAGAAGCCAGGAACCAAGGCTGGCAGGAAGCAGGCACCAGCTGGCAGCAAGACTGGCTGGCAGCAAGGCTGCAGGCAGCAGACACAGCAAGGCTGGCAGGGAGGCTGGCAGCAAGGCTGGCAGGAAGGCTGGCAAGGCAGAGCAGGACAGCAAGGCTTGGCAGGAGAGCTGGGAGGTCAGCAAGGCTGGCACAGCAGGGCAGTGCAGGGCAGGTGGTTCAGGGACAAGGCTAGTCAGTGGCCGAGTAGCGGCAGGATAGGGTGCTAATGTTGTCGCTGGCTGGGATGGTGAGGACTGCTCCGAGCTGCTTGGTCCGCCTTATATCCGCGGGGCTGTAATGCAATGGCATGCGATCCCGTGCGATGCGCGGATTATATGAATAGCGTTCATATGCTGTATAGAGCTGTTCTTGCCCGCTGATGCATTAATCTGCACAACGGGCGCGCTGTGCATGTAGAGTATACATCCGCGTCGAGCAAAGTTGGGAGCCAAGCCGCGTGTGTGCCAATTGGACGAGGAGCCGAGGGGCCCACGCGGACTGCATGGGATAGTCCGCTTCATAGGTCCGCTGATGCATGTCAATGGTAGAGTGCATTGGATTAGTTGGCCTGTTGCTCGCTGTTAGCATCGCTTCATCTGTTCCAGGCAATCCGCAGTTGCTGAGGTCCCCTGGAAGCCTAGCGTACTGTGTTTGCCATCACGCTCTTCGATACGCCACTTGTCTATCGCGCTAGCATGCTTCTCGCGTGAGCATAGCATGCGTTTTCCCATCCGCCCTGGCGCTCCTCGCCACTGTCTTGTTCCTTTCCGTGTTTATACGACGCGTCTTGTTGTATGCAAATTTTGGCGCCCGTTGTTGAGAGCGGTATAATAACGACGGATGGAACGTTGTTTAACTCGTTGGACCGCTTTGTGTCCTGGTTTTACTGGAACATTTTTCTCGTCCGCTGTGTCCTTTTTACAAACGTTTTGCATCCATTGGGCAGTGTGACAGGGCCTTAAATTAATCAACCTTTATAGATTTCTCAAAATTATCTCAAAGTTAGTTGTGTGGTAGTGAGATGGGTGGCACATAAATTTATTTATTTAATAAAAGCAGACACATGCACAACAGTCTCCAAAATATCAATTGAATGATATCTTGTTTTAGGGTACCAAAGCTATGTAAACAGCTAACTTGGCTGATCTCGAAAAACATAATGGGACTGGAGATAGTTCATACTTGGATGGAAAAATCCAGAAAATTTCAAAGTGGTCAGTTTGATGGAGAAGTAAATATAATTCTGGAAAAAGGCAGTAACTAACTACTTCTATATTGTTACCAATGTGGTGCATGACACAAAGTCCAGATCTTTGTTTACTTTAATTCAGACCATTCAAATGTCTGTGAGCCAGGGATGGGATTCAAATTTCTTAACAACCAGTTCTGTGGGTGTAGCCTAATTTGTGGGTGTGGCTTGGCAGTTATGTGACTGAGTGGTCATGGTTTACTGGGTGGTCATGGCTTGGTGGTCACGTGACTGACTGGACGTGGCTTGTATATAAATATTGTAAATATTTATGTAAATATTGATTTTTTTTATAAAAAAGAGCAACTTTTACCCAAAATCATGCAAAGCAGGCAAGCAGATTGAGTTGCTTGCAGAATCACAGATTCACTCACAGATCTACTTTCTGCAATCTTCTGCCTGAGTCTCCACTGAAAAATAGAAGCTTTAGTCCTTAGGAAGGTTCAGCTCTGCTCTCAGGCCACTTCTCCCTCCCCCAACTCCCTGAATACCACCCCTGACTGGGCCTCAGGGAAGCCTCCTGGGTGAAGGCAAAGCAGTACAACAGTGATTTAGATTAGCTAGAAAGCAAGAAATCTGATGATTTCCTGCTTTCTAGCTAATCTAAATTGTGCAGCATTAAATTGTGATAATTGGAACAGCTGATCATCAGGAAAAAGAAGGAAAAATAGCAACTTACCAAAAATTAGGTGAAGGTGCATGTAAGATAAGGAGTGACTGGGTAGGGTGGGTGGGGAGGGGCAGGGCCAACCAGTGGTAAAATTTGCTAGTTCTCCGAACTGCACAGAGTCATAATAACTGGTTCTATGGAACTGGTCAGAACAGGTAGAATCCCACCCATACTGTGAACATCTTTTAGTTCTTCAGACATTCTCATCAGGAAGTTGTTACAAAAAGCATTGAGTGTGGCAGCAAGAAGAATATTTTTAAGAATATTCACAACTTTATTAAGTTTTACAAAATGTACACAAGAAATTTAAAAACTAGAGGCTGGGTTTTTCATCTTGAGATGGAAGTAGAAAGCAAACCAGACAATGTAGAGGTACAGATAGAACATAGGTTGGTAAAGAAGTGCAACAAAGCTCTATACTTGTCCTGCATTTTATTCAGCATATTGTATACATGCAATATATTTTAAGGGAAATTGGATTAGAATTAGACTAGTGTAGTTGTAAAATTTGAAGAAGAAACATCAATAATCTGTGCTATGCTGATGACATTACCCTGGTAACAAAAATGCAAAGAATCTACAAGCCTTAGTATTAAAAGTAAAGGGGCACAATGAAAGAATGCAATTAAAATTAAATATAAGAAAGACCAAATTCATGGTAAGATGTAAAACAACCAGCTTTGGAATTGACAATAATGATATTAAAGTGGTGAACAATTTCTTCTCTTAGAATCAACCTTACAAAGATCAGAATTGTGCAAGCCAAGGCATTCCTTATGACACTTTATGAAAGTGAATGTTGACTTTAAAGAAGTGGAATAGCAAAAGTATTGACACCTTTTAACTTTGATGTTGGAGAAAATGCCTGACAATATCATGGATAGCCACAAAAACAACCAATTAACCTAGAATTCTTACTCAAGGTATAAATGTTCAGGATGAGAAACTATGGAGATTCTCAGTCATCCAGGACAAGGTTGTCCCAAAGGTACTTTTTCAAAAGGTAATTGGACGTTCTGGGTTTTTCTTTGAAGATGTTTTGTTTCTTATCCAAGAAGCTTCTTCAGCTCTGACAGGATAGTGGGGAATAAAAGGATTTATACTCCTGGCAGACAGCTGGTCATTTGCATTCTTTTAGTAAGTTGTTAAGGCTACCTGGAGGTTTATATGTGTCATCAGGTCACCTGAGTAGTGCAAATGAGTGTGGAGCCTTCTTGGAACTGTTGAAAGGATTGTGTTGTAGACTGGAGATAGATGAAATTCAGGCTCAAATTATTCTACTTTGGATAATTATGTAATTCTCTCTGAAGAAGGCTTGAAGATGGTGCTGGAATGACAGTAAAGAAGAGGATGACTCAAGGCAAGGTTTATTTATTTATATTTATTTATTTATTGGTTTGTCATTTGCTTACAAGATAATAGGTATAAGTAAAAACATAGTTATGAATACATGGATACAAAAAAGAAAAATAAAAAAACAATAGGACAGGGATGGTAGGCACATTGGTGTGCTTATGCACGCTCCCTACAGACCTCTTAGGAAAGGGGTGAGGTCAATAGTAGACAGTCTAAGGTTAAAGTTTTTGGGATTTGGGGAAGAAATCACAGAGTAGTCCAGACATTGACCACTCTGTTGCTGAAGTCATATTTCCTGCANATATACTGTACTCTACTTAGATCGGACTGAAGGTGATGTAGTTCTAGATTTTCTAGGTGGCATATGGTATTCTACACTGAGTGGAGGAGTGGAGAACTCTTCTTGTGAAATACTTCTGGATTTTCTCAACTGTGTTAATTTCAGATACATAATGTGGGTTCCAGACTGATGAGCTGTATTCGAGTATTGGTCTAGCAAATGTTTGGTATGCTCTAGTTAGTAATGTAATATTACCAGATAAAAAGCTATGTAAGATTAGGTTATTAGGTTGATGGACTATGTTACAGAAGCCATGAGTACACTGGAGAAGACTTGAAACATTACATTACATTAGGGACAGATCTCATGGAGAAAATCTAATCATGTGCTTGCTAAAAGTTTATTATGACTTGATGGCACATAATCAATAAATCAGGTACCCTAAGTATTACCTTACACCAAGTACTCAGTCCAGTCTCAGCTTTTCCTCAATCAGGAGGCTTTACGAACAATAACTCATACCCTTGTCATTTTATGATTGGATTTTTGGCATGAGCTTTATGTATGGCTATATCATTGAAGATCATCTAGAAATATCAGCTGTATGTTCAGGTTAGTTATGGGCTCAGTTATGGCTTGAGATGTGAATATTTTTTGAAACAGTTTATTCCTGGATATCTGGAACATACTCTTTCCCATTACAATTTTGAAAAGACAATTCTGTTGTGGATAGAATTGCGCCAGAAAATTTTTCTGCAATTCTGTTTACAATTCTCCATCTATTTGATAGAAATTCAATTGCTTTACTTTTGTGGCTATTGTTTTTGTTTTTAAGGGGAATAAAAGAAATTGGCAAAATTCTCACAGGTGGGAAATGGAGTTTTGGCACCTACTTTAGGGAAAGGTGGCCAAGTTAAGAGGAAATAGCATTCTTGTTATTCACAGGGGTTCCATTTCAGCAATAACTCTGAAAATAATAAAACTGCAAATAATGAGAACTTGAGTGAATGGGAATTGAGTGTGGATAAATGCTTAAGTCTGGGGCTATTCTCTTCTTCTCATGAGCTTTTCCTCCCTCTTCTTCCCATAATAGTTGCCAATATTTGTTCCTCCTAGTTCTTGTTTGGTTCTGTCTCATTGGGCCAGTTCAATCACTAGGCTTCATGTAGCTTTCTCAGAAAAGTTGGACTTCTTTCCATTTTGTGGAAAATGAAAATGACGTCCATAAGTCAAGCTTTGGCTGGTGGGTCTAAATCAGTGGTGGGCTGCTGCTGGTTTGAACCAATTCTTGTGAACCAGTCATTCCAATGATCAGCTGGCCCCACCCACCCACCTCCACCCTATCCTGTCCTATATTTCCATCTTTTTCAGCTCAGCTGATTTGCATGGCACAGTGGATTTTGTGCACCCCAGCTGTTTTACTTACCTGTTGTAGTTTTCTGGCAGCCTCTGCAGCCGGCAGTGGAATCAGACAGTGGGGAAGAACAGGGACAGTCTGGGAGTCTGAAGAGGACTTGGATGAGGGTCCTGCATCTGATGCAGAGATAGGGCCAGGACCATCTGTGAGTGGGGTGCTGACTGGAGCCTCTGGAGTCTGGCAGCAGTGAGGCAGAGGAACAAGGGGAGCCTGTTCCCAGTGTGCATGTGCGCAGAAGGTAAGAGCAGCTAGAAGGTAAGAGCAGCTGAAACAAAAAGGGTGACTTGGGAGTAAGACTTGGAGGTGATTGCCCCTCCCCTAAGGTGTAAAAGAAGTGCAAAGGTAGAGAAACCTTTGCAGGAAGCATAGTTGTTTGTTCTGTTCAGATTAATCCTTGAAGTTTTGTGTGGAATTTGTACTTTGGTTGTTTTTTTATAGTTCATTTGGCACTTTTGTTGTTGGCAGCAATTCAAAGGAGAGAAAGGTGGGTGCTTATCTCGAGGTACTGTTTGGGACTCATTACAGGCTGGGAATGAATATAATTCCCAGCATTGAAATAAAACAAGAGTTGTTTTAACTAAGCATGTGCTTAATTACGGTCTCAGGAAGCCTTGTTCAGAACATTACTGGGACTGCCCTGTAGAGGTTCAAATTGGTTTTTTTGAATGCTGCATGTTTTAGGTGTGTGTGCTCACAAAGCACACATGCACGCACGAAACACTCTGTTACGGAACCAGTTTTTAAACCAGTTGCAGCCCACCACTGATCTAAATTCTCCCTTCTTCTTGAAATTCTTCAAACTTCAACTGAGAGACCTTAGCAGCTGCTTGAGGAAGTCATATCTGGATATGGAACCAGGGGACAGTTGTGCTTCTAAGGGACTTCCAATCGATCAGCTTAAAAACAAATGTGGGCAAACCAAGCAGTTTTGGCAACATGGTTGATTTGAGGAACTTTCAACTCTAGGTTTCCAGAATTCTGCATGGTTTTACGTTGTCCTTCTGAATGTTGTGGGATTTACTTCACTTAAAACCATGCTTTAAAGAACAATTTCTGGAATGCTATGTCTTTCTCCACTCCAGGAATTTGTAGAACCATAAAAAATACAGAATGTGGATATAACTGAAGAATCACAGGATTGGATGGGGCCATTGAGACAATCAAGCCTAACATCTTTATCAATGCAAGAAATCATATTAAACAGCCCATTTAGATGGTTTTCTGGGTACTAATTGACTGCATCCAAGTCAAAGATTAGGCTTATGGTAGGATTTTTTTTTCCCTGTTAGGACTCTTTATTTTTCCTAATATTCAATCAAGTCTGCTTTCCTGTAACCCAAATCCATTATTGCTTGTCTTACATGCTGGAGCAGTGTTTTTCAACTTTGGCAACTTTAAAACCTGTGGACTTCAACTCCCAGAATTCCTCAGGCAGCATAGCTACCTGGGAATTCTGGGAGTTGAAATCCACAGGTCTTAAAGTTGCCAAGGGTGGGAAACACTGCTCCAGAGTGTTGAAAAATAGGTCTGATTTCTCCTATGTAATTTCCTTTCAGATATTTGAACACTGCTATTGTATCTTAGCCACCTTTTCTCAAAGATGTCCAGCTCCTTCACTCTATCTTTGTAGGACTTACAATAGTTTGATGATCCTTGGATCATCTTCATTTCCTATCACTGAACATGTTCCAGTTTCTCCCAATCATTCTTAAATGCAATGTTTTGAACTAGAAATAATTGTGTGTCTTACCAATACTGAATAAACTAGGCCTGTTATTATTTGAAATAGTTAAGTACTCTTCCCAAAAGTATCAAACCAAGTGTCTTGCTTCCAGGAAAAAAAAATATCCATTTTTATTTTTTAAAAGTGAAGTTTCTGGGCTATAGCATCACTAAAAATATATTTGAGAATATTTGGGTATAGCAAGAAGATATCTGAAGAAAGTTTTCAAGAAGCTGAGTTAATATTAGCCTGATTCATAGTTTATTTACTGTTCCTGTACATGATTATAAGAAATGGAAAAAAAGCCTAATTTTTATATCCATGAAAGTTGGACCACTAAGTCTTTTATGTCACAAAATTGTGTTATACTATTTATTGTTGTTCAGCATATGAGTCACAGTGGCACAGTGGTTAGAGTGCAGTACTGCAGGCTACTTCTGCCGACTGTCGACTGCCAGCAGTTTGGCAGTTTCATCCTAACTAGTTCAAGGTTGACTAAGCCTTCCATCCTTCCAAGGTTGGTAAAATGAGGACCAGAGGTGGTATTCAGCAGGTTCTGACCAGTTCTGGAGAACCGGTAGCAGAAATGTTGAGTAGCTTGGAGAACTGGCAAATACCACCTCTGACTGGCCAGCCAGTTGGTTCAAATACCGGTTTAGCAAACCAGATGCAAATTTAACATCCTTTCATCCAAACTGGTCCCTGGGCCAAACTCATTTAGCAAATGTCTCCCTTAACAAAAGAAACGTTGGGCTGTATGTTGAAGACTACACATATCTCTTGCTGGGCTGCCTCTTCCCTTCGACATCCAATCTGGCTCTCTACCTTTTCCTTTTTCCATTTTGGTGGCAACAGCAATGACAAACAAGTCAGAGTTGCTGCTAGAAATAAGCACAACATTCATCTTTCCTAGACAGTTTGGTATTTGGCAATTATAAAAGCTGTTCACGAGTGCATAGTAAGCTTTCTCGGCAACTGTTTTGTGTGGGGGCAGGGAGGGGGGCTAGGGAGGGGGGAGAAAAAACTTTTGCTTCTACCATTTAAGCAACTGTAAAATCAATTTCCTTGGCCCAGCCTGTGCACTGAAACAATTACTATCTATTAATATCAGGTTGGCATATGTAAGATGTGTGCATAGAGGAAAGATAGCTCTCACCATATAATTAGTTTATCAGGAGCCCTGATGCACCTGCAGCAGCTCAGGTTACACTGGAATTTCTCCCTTTTCTTTCAGAGGCAGCCAATCCTCTCTCCAAATACGGGATCCTAAAGACAAGAAAAAAACACACAGAAATGGCAGGTTAATCCTTTCCAGAAAACCCACAGAAATTTTCAGGATCAGCAATGCTAATTTTCTTCCTTTATATTTTTGAAAGAAGGGTGGAAATGCTATTCTGTGGTAATTATGTGGACAACCTGCTGAGCAAAGTTTCTACCAAAGCCACCTTCCTTGATAAATGCTCTACCTATCTGTTCCCATCACGATAGATCAACAATTTCAAAATAGTTCTGTCTTCCTCTACACAGGTATGCTTTTCAGATCCATATTAGTTAGGATTATCATCATTTCTGTGAATTTTTCTCTGGAAAGGAGCATTATGCACTTTTAAGAGACTGAAGTAATTCTCTTGGTTGTTCCTTGTTTCTTTCTTTAAAAATAAATCAACATGTTACAGTAATTGTCTACTAAAATCCCTTATTTGTGTAGCTTTAGACCAATAACTATCATTCATTTCAATTTATCCCACAGATTTGTTTTTAGGGGGAGGAACAGAGAGAAGGAGTGTTATATATGCCACCATAAAAGCGAAGAAGAGGAGGAGGAGGATCAGATAATTAAATAAAACAAATTAAAAATATCAATCCTATTCAATCCAGTATTTATCAAATCCAGTGCATACTCATCTTTCTAAATTCCATCCTCTGCATGTGTACATAAAAACAAATCTTTATTTTATGATATAGGTAGTTTGAATAATCCACTTTTATTTGATTTAAAAAAAATAATAATCTCATTTTGTTGGTAGAAAATGGAGAAATGGTTACAGATGGGTGGACAGGTTTCTGAGAAGTTCTGCAAATCTGATTGAATTGTGTTTAACTTTTTTTTTAATGTATCTATGTCACTTCAGGAGGAGTTTCCCAACTTATTTCAGAATGGTGATCTTCCCAGTTCTTAGACAAGTGGTATGCTTTGAACAAATGACTGTTAAATACCATGATAGTGTGCAGTATGTGGAGAAAAGGGCTTTTTAGACAAAAGATCTGAAACATTTTTCAAAATAAGCAATATATCATATCAAAATACCATCATTTTCTAGGGTTTTTTCCCCAATGTGGGGAGGGGTTCCCTGAAATTGATCGCTCCACCCTTGTGGTCTTCATCCAGTATGAAATCCACCTTTAAATGTAGCCAGAGTGAAAGGCTGGAGGAAGCTGACATACTCTACTGAATATCAAAGGACGGCTGGGGCAGCCTGAAGAAATGGCTTGGTTCCAAATTGCCATCCATTTTGTTCTGAGAAATTAAGAATTATTAAGCGATGCTTTTAGCTTCCGAGGTAGACAAAGTTACAATGACCTGCCAATGTATTATTTTGGAAGTGCTGATCAGATCAGGCACAGATGGGCCGCACAGAACTCTGATATTCAGCTTGGAATTGGAAGTGTTATCCCTGGGATGGTAAACAAGTTCATAAGGACTGTAATGAGGCAAAAATTGCTATGGTAACAGACAAAGAACAGTCTGGAAATCAAAGTGGAGTCTGCACATGTTGCTGCAAAGGTACTGGAGTGATGTGTTCTGGTATAATACTTTGGCTTGGTAGGAGATATTTTCAGGGCCTTTCGTCTCTAAATGTTTAAATCCACATGTCCTTGTACTGTACAGCAAACTTACACCTATGTTGATGAGACTGTCCCACATTTACACAAGTTGCAAAATTTCTTCATTATTGACTTGAATATTTTCATTTATTGCTTAATCTCTCCTTTCAAGACATGTGCTGTTCACTAAGAAGCTGATGGGATTCCAAAATGCCTAAAGGTATCACTGAAGTCATCCATGAGATCTTCTCAAGGGTGAAAAGAACAGATCTTCTATCAAGGAAACCAGGCAAGGGCCATTGAGTCTTTGCAGAGAATCTTTTTGCCTAGCAATTCCAGGAAGTTTGAAATTTGAGAGCCAGTTTGGTCTAGTGCGAAGGCACTAGGCTAGAAACTGGGAGATGGTGAATTCTAGTACTGCCTTGGCCATGAAAGTGAGCTGAGTGATTTTGGGCCAATAACTCTCTCTCAACTCCCTTCACAGGAGGAGGAGGAAAGAGTATGATATGTTCACTGCCTTGAATTTTTCGTAAAAAGGATAAAGAAGGAAAATCATACATACATGCATACCCTGTTTTCCCGAAAATACAACCTACCCTGAAAGTAAGTCCGAGCTTAATTTTTACTTGTGCACCCAATATATGCCATATCCCCAAAATAAACCCTAATTAAGATCCCACCCACTCCAGAGTGCACAAGTAAAAAGTAAGCTAGGGTGGGGATGGGGAGTGGAGTTGCCCTATTACTGACTGCTTATTACAACTATGACAGTTGTAGCCAGTCCTCACACACCCAAACACCTGCATTAATAGCCCTTTTCTTCTGCAGCTGGCAAGGCTGGTAAGACATTTTTTGAAGGCCTCTGAAAGCAAAAAGGAGGCCAGGGGTCATGTGCGTAACTGAGGTTAATCAGTGGATGACATCCTCCAAAAATAAGACCTGGTGCCTTTTTTGGTGGCAAAAAAATATAAGACAGGGTCTTATTTTCAGGGAAACAAAGTACACACACACACACACACA